>JAWPHD010002405.1:0-258972 GCA_037043455.1 Cyrtodaria siliqua
GAACAAACTATTATACTGTGCTATAATAGTTTACCAGCATTCTTATGAAGGTATATAACAAACGGATCATTACTAGAGTAAGTGTTCTGTAAGGAGGAAAACTGTGGAAGGAGGAAGACCCTCAAGATATTTTGACAAAAAGGGGCCATAACTCTGGTAATATTGGTTCGATTTTGACGCCGAAACGATATGCACATCTTGACATCATAGGTAACCATCCTGAAAAGTTTCGAAGCAATCGGTTGAAAACTGTGGGAGAAGACACACAAGAAATTTTGACGTGGAAATTGACAAAAAAATGGCCACAACTCCGATAATACTTGGTAGATTTTGACACCGAAATGACATGCACATCTTGACATCATAGGTTAGCATCTGTAAAGTTTCAAAGCAATTGGTTGAAAACTGTGGGAGGAGATAGACACACAAGATATTTTGAGGTAAAATTTGATGGAAAAGGGCCATAACTCCGGTAATACTTGGTCGATTTTGACGCCGAAACGATATGCACATCTTGACATCATAGGTAAGCATCCTGTAAAGTGCAAACTGTGGGAGGAGATAGACACACAAACTATTCGAGACGGACGGAAGGACGGACGGACATGGCTAACGCTACATTCGGTGGTGGGAGCATAAAACCGTGTTACGAGACATTATACAATAACACAGTGGACAAGTCTCTGTCAAACAAACGGCCATTAGCCTATAGTTCAGTTTGGTAATTACTTAAAAAGAGTGTGCCCCTTTTAAATCTCTTCAGCTTTTAGCACATTCAGTTTGCTCACAGGAAGTTGGATATTACAACTCTGCATGTCCAAGAGTAATAATTTGCATACCCAATAGTTCGAACCCTTACTGTAAATCACAGTTAGACATACATTGCATGAGAAAATCGTGTTATTCAATTACATAACAGATATCAATAAAGCTTTTGTATGAAGTAAACCAACAAAAGCAGGTTTTTCTGCTCTAGCCGATGATGGGCAAAATCAAGAATAATAAATGTCTGAAATATCTGTTAATTTTTAATGTGAAAGAAATTTTAATTAAACAAAGGTCCATAATTCTGTCAAATAACAAGAAAATCGGTAGAAGCAACTGATGCTCCCCGAATGTATCCTCAACTTATTATATGGCCTTATATCACCCAGCAGTTTTCAATTTGCAGTTCCATTAGTAGTTTATGCTCCAGATAAAAAATATCTACTCATACTCTAATTTTAATGATGACAGAGTTATCACTGTATACAATTGTTTCCTCCTACATCGGTGGGGCCTGGAGGAAGGGGCATCAAATACACTAATAATTCAATTACGGTGTCATTTGTTCATACTTTTGCACATTAATTAGTAAAATAGTCGTCTATGAAAGAGATACACAGCATGTCAAATGATTTATTATTTAAAACTCGGACGTTTTCCCTGGGGTTGGGGTTGGAGGGGGTGGGTGGAGGGTAAAAGGTTTTTTTGTTTTTTTTAATTATGTCTCAAATGAACATTTTGATGAGGGGATTACAGTGTATATACTGTGAGACTGTGTGTGTGTTGGGGTGGGGATGTGGGGAGAGAGGTAAATTTGGTCAAATACCTATTTTTCTTTCTCGATAAAATGTAATGATTTTGGGAATATCAGTATAATTTGCTCCAGGGTCAACATGGGAATGAAAGAATGAATGGTGTTTTGTGGCACGTCGACACATAAATAGGTCATATTGTGCGCAAAAACCGATGAATCATGAAACAATGAAGTAGTAATTAAAAATAATGTAAACGTATAAAGATAAAACTATCTACAAATAACGGATGATATGGCAGCAACATAAATTATGTATATATGTAAATCAAGAAATGCCCACCAACGGGCTTGTAAACAAGTTAATATATATATGAAAATATTATACTGATTTATAAAGTCTGATTTCTTAAAGGAAATCTAAAACAAGAGTAAAATCTATAGTATCAAATAACTCTGTCAAAGTATTAACTGTGTAGTATCTTTGTCGCATAGGATCAAAGTCTACACATTCCAACAAGATATGTTTGACCGTTAATGGTGCAAAACAGGGTATACATTCTGGCAACTGCTCCCCTTGTAATAAATATGAATGAGTACAGCGTGTATGCCCTATCCTGACCCTGGCTAGGACAACTTGCTCTCGACGAATGGGTCTACTAGAAGGACGCCATTCTCCGAGAAACGGTTAAATGGAATGGAGTTTATTGTTCACCGACAAGTCCCAAGCGCCTTGCCAAGAATTACGAATATATGTGTTGATACAACTTTTAAAATCAGTATAAGGTAATTTGGTATTAGATATATGTAAACTTAATGCTGCCTTAGCAGCACTATCAGCTCTATCATTACCACGTATTCCTACATGGCCAGCAGAAAATAATAACATTATCAACTATAAGAGAATTGTACTTTTCTAAAAGTTGAAGCACAACTGGATTATCATGTTTCATATTACCCAGTGCTTGAAGAGATGAAAGTGAATCAGAAAAGATTACGAAATGGTTATCATCAGATTCCTGAATAAAACTTAAGGCAAGTTCAATTCAATTGCCTTACGTTCAGCTGAGAAGATGGAGGCCTTGTTAGACAGGCGGCTCTTTATGCTATGTTTGTGAACAACAGCTGCTGCAGCTACCTTGTCTCCATCTTTAGAAACATCTGTGTATATATGTTGAAAATTACTGTATTTCGATTTAATTTCATTAAATTTGCTTTGAAAGATAGTAGGATCTGTAATGGATTTGTTATTATTACAAAGACCAAAAATAATTGTTGGTGTTTCCAAAGTCCACGGTGGAATTTGTGGTACTTTGTACTTGACAATCAAAAGTAGGTCGATTTCAGTGACTCTTAATTTTGGTTTAATACGAAGACCAAATGGTCGAATGGCCTTCAACATGGGACTCTGGGATAGGGGTCAAAAGTTCAAATACCCTAAACATTTTGTTTTATTCATTAACAGTGTCATACATGTATACAGAAAAGCATAAATAATACTATTTCTGATCCGAGTATCAAAGAATGATTAAAACAATTACATGTAAAATGGATACAGGGTTAAAGGGAAGAAAACGTGGGTATTTTGCGATAGCGCGCCGATGAATTCGTTCTAGTTCTGAAATAAATTAGCCAATCGTTGATGGGTGATGTACAGGGACGTTATCAGTTATATATGTATATTAAGTTTGTGAATAATCAATTCGAACATGTTTGAGAAAAATGTGTTAACATGTCATTGTACAATATTAGAGTGGAAAATTCTAAGTCAAACAAAGGGTCATAATTTTGCAATAAATTAGGCAATCAATGGGTGATGTAGACGGATATAAGGTCATCAGTTGTTATGAGTATATGAAGTTTGGGAACAATCCATTCAAAAGTGTTTGAGATATGCAAGTATTAAAAATTGGATACGCGACAGGACAAAAATGTGTGACGCCGGTCATAATGTCATCAGTTGTTATGAGTATATTAAGTTTGGGAACAATCCAGCGTCGTTCGGGACAACGTGGTTCCTGTATAGCCCCACTTCACTTTGTAAAGCGGGGGTATAATAATAAATATCGAAACAAATTGATAAACTGATGAAACAAAACAACAGATATATGAAAAAACACACAAAAAAAACAACATTCGGGTGGTGGTGATGATGGGATGGTGGGATGGTTGTGGGATGGGGGCGAAACATATTGATCAACTGATAAAACAAAACAACACAGAGATATGTAAAAAAAAAAAAAAAAACATTCGAGTGATGGTGATGATGGGGTGGGGGATGGTTAGGGGATGGGGTGTGTGGGAGTAACATAGCTATATGTGTAAGAATTGACCAAAACAACACAGAAATATGTAAAAAAAAAAGTTTCGAGTTGGGAGCCGGGGAGGGGAGGCGGGCGGGAGTGTGGGGGGTGCAACATAGCTATACGTGTAAGAATTTACCAAAACAACACAGAAATATGGGAGGGAAAAAGTGAGTTTCGAGTGGGGGGGGGGGGGGGGGGGGGGGGGGGGGGGCAACATAGCTATATGTGTGTAAGAATTGACAAAAACAACACAGAAATATGTAAAAAAAAAAAAAAAGCAAATGAGTTTCGAGTGGGTGGGGGAAGGCGGGCGAGAGTGGGGGGAGCAACATAGCTATATCTGTAAGAATTGACCAAAACAACACAGAAATATGTAAAAAAAAACAGGCGTGAGGGAGTGGGAAGGGTGGAGGAGTGCGAGGGGGTGGGGAGAGACGGGGAGAAAGGTGTCCATGCCCTAATATGGGCGAAGTATGAATAAGATGCATAATGCTATAAGAAATCCCAAACCAAAATTATAGATATATACAACAGCTTACATGCAAACCTAGATCTGCCTTCATTGCACATTTTATGGGCCGTCACAATTTGTGTTCCATGGAAGCCCAGAATTTGCAGAAGACAACATACTATTAGGAAACCAATTCCCAAATTTAGCTGAGCTAGAAATGTAACAGATGTAGACCTGTAAACACAGCTTACACGCAAAATGTGATGTGAAATAGACACGTTTTAAGGGCTATCAGAATTTGGGTTCCTTGGGAAAATTGCTTATGCAGCCCTTAAGATAATGCTATAAGGAAGCCAATGGGCAAATTTGGTTGTGCTAGGATAATAAATGTAACAGACATAGACTTGTAAACACAGCTTACACGCAAACCTTGATGTTGGACGCCGACGCCGGAGTGATTACATAAGCTCTCTTATTCTTCGAATAGTCCAGCTAAAAGGTGATACTTGATGCGACACGTAGAACAGCGTAATTCCTATAGAGACCACAATTCACTTTGTGAAAGCGTGGTAATAATAAATTACCCTCGTGTAAAATCCATGTATGATTCTCTCTCTATATAATAGAACAGTACAGTATTATTTCAAAGTGCATTTATTTGTAGAAAAATAGAAAACTTGACTTACAAGAAAATAATCTAGATCAAGTTCGCAGAGATTATTGGGAAGGTCTTTATACAGAAAGTAGGGCAAAGCCAGTGAAGCAAATCCTCTGGATGCCAGGAGAGACGAGCGAAACTCCGTCAATCCTCCGACGGTTCCAAATAAATCTATTATTCCAGGGAACGGCCCTGGTCCTGAATAATAAATAATAAGAAATACATCGTACATGTTACTGCTACCAGATTGTACACAAATACGATCACTCAATACTCATCTTAACAAATTACAATCAAAACATAGTAGATTAGTTTCTGCCATGTTTCGCCTCCATTTCCAGTTATCAAGTTATAAAACCGTTCTAATCTGAGACATATATATGCAGCAAGATAATTCAAAGATTTTAAGAAATATTTAACACCAGCCGATAGAGGAGTTGCCTGTAAGTTTATATAAAATGTAAAAATAAGAAAGAATAACATATAATATTATCACATACTCATAAAATAGCACAATACAATCTCAGTATGGGATAACTCTGTTTGTTTGGTGTTTAGCATCATTTTTAGCACATTTTAAGCTATATTGATGGCTATATATCAATTTTTGTGGTAGGGGCAGACCACCCACTTATTTCTTGGTAGAACCGGTACTGTATACCTCCCACCATCCTTAAGAATCGACAGTTTCTCACATACAAGTTGAGCTTCCAATGGGATCCGAACGCACAGTGGTGGGAGGCGAGAAGGTTTACAACTTTACAATATTGACCCCTCGACCAAATATGCGCTTAACTAAACCAAGATCTACTGACATTATGATATCTATTTAAACAAGAAATCGGTATAACCAATGGATGCTTCCGGGCGTGTAAAAAAAAAGCTGGTGGCCATATAGTAACACATGATACAACAAACCTGCTGGAAGAAATAATTTCCCCGAATTCTTCCGTCTGTAATGTCGTGACTTGTTACCCCAGGGCCTTTATACCATCTCTCTATCACACGGGTGTGTAGTGGTGAGTTTTTTTTTGTTCTGATGTCGTCTGCCGATAGGTGACCTTCATATACATGGACAACGTTCCTGAAAGGGGTATCCATGTTTTTCTTCATCATTCGGATACCTTTCATCAGTCCTGGAGCTGGTCCCATGCTCCAGAATAAACCCATTGGAGAAACACCTTCATAGATATACAAGGTAGTATTAGATGAAGTGTCTCCCTTTCAATACATAGTAGATAACAGGGACACAGGGCACCAACATAAAGAAAATTTGCTTATAATTTAACGGCTCGTCAAAACATAATTTCGATTATTTCCAGCTGCCCCAGTATATGACAGCCCTTTTCAACCTCCATTGCCACTATGTATATCCAGGGTCGATATAAAAGGTTAATGTATAATGACCCTGGTATATCAGACTATCTTTCTAATTTATTTAGCCGTTTTTATTAATTCATTCATCATTCATAAAGCGTGTTTGAAAATAGGTCAATATTTCCTTTAAAACTTTTAAAATTGACTTGTTACTTGAGTTAATCTACGCACCTGTATATGTCCCAAACTCTGAAGCCTGCCTGTGTAAATCAACAACTCCATGGCTGTTTGCCGTGAACCAACACCAAGATTCAAACTTCTTTCCATCCTCTTCTAACTCAGTGTATAGGGTTACCGTCTGACTATTACCCAGTCCACATACAGTTATGTTTAATTCATCATCTATTAGAAGATGACCACTAGGTGTCACTTTTATTTCTGGTTCTCGATTATTGGTCATTATTCCTCTTGACATAACTCTGATTGGAGGTGAAAACCCCAATTTGAAAAATCCGATATTTTTTGTTATATACGGCCGTGAATATGCTGAGCACTCATTCGTCCTAATGTTTGAACAGAATGAACGATTATTACATCGGCTAAGGCATTTTTGAAAATTGTTCCCGTTTGTATAGGCATGTTTCAAAGCTGAAAAGAAACAAGAGATCATTCTACTGTTAGAGCATGATTGGATTGGATCTGAAACCTCATAATTTTTCCTTCATAATTCGGCCTCTTCCACTAGCAAAATAGCCTACTTTTTTCCCCTCTTTGGCCAAGAAAAATCCCCTAATAGGGATATATCTGGGCTAAAGCTCAGTGACGTCACATACTGTGTAAACCTCTCATTACGATGTCCGACATAATAAACCTATATTTTGGTATATGTAACCGTGAAAGTAATGAACTGTTTGTCCGAAATCATTGACCATTTCAGTTTAGTTTTAGAACACTATATCTAAAATCGAGCCTTTTTTTTCTTCTTTTTTTTGGTAAACATCATTTCTGAAATTCCCTACTCTTTCACCTCAAATGCTCCAAAGGCATATTTGCACACCCAAAACTTCAATTGCTGTTCGCCCTTCTTCTGGAAAAATCACACTATTTTACCCCTGTACCTCAAAAAATAGCGTTTTTTCCCCTATTGAAGGATCCGGGTCTCTTAACCCATTTCTGAAAAAAGCCCTACTTGCTTTTAAAAACTCTACCAATGGATGCTGAGTTAAAACACGCAAAGACTGAACAACTCAAAAGCTCTTTTCATTAAGACAGTCGTTGAATGGAATCATCTTGACAGTAAAGTTGTGCATGCACAGACTATTGACAGCTTCAAAACAGCTCTCCAATATTATTGCTAACATCGCTCTCCGCCCCGTGTATATATGCTGTAACAGGACATTCACAGCATTAAGCAGAAACTCTGCACTTCTTCTAATTGTGTGCCAGTCCTATTAGTAATTTTCAAGTTATGACCTGGAAAGTTATGACCTGGACAAGAATAATAAGTACGAAATTACAAACAGCGATAACTCCATACATGTGATATCACCCGTCAGGGGACGATTTACCCCGCTATTTTCAACCATTTTCTTCTTTGTTCAGGTCTTTTCAGTACATTTGGGTATTATATGTGTATTGTGTACTTTAAGGATTAAAACAGAGTGTTCCAAATCTTTGAAAATGTGAAATCTCCCGCTCGACATGTAATTAATGGATTAACACATCAAATGATTGCCTCTGATCAGTTTATTGGGTGATACAGTTGATTAGATTGTTTTTTAATGACACATGTTTGTTGTGTGTCTGGATCTTAATTGATTAGATTTAAAGATGAACGTCTGAAATGGTGCTTTATTGACCGGTGTAATAAGCGAGTGACCGACATTCAATAAATTAAAGAGATAATCAGATTAAACAATGTAAGTGTTTAGGCAAAAAAAAAACTGTGTTTCTGGTTCCCTCCAGTTTTTTATCATAAAATTAAAACAAAAAAAGGACGAAAATGCTGGGTACGAAACGGTAATGTAGTACAGTACGAAAAGATTGAGTATGAAACATACGCTAAAACATTGAATTGGGGTTTTAAGGCGCACCAACACATGAAAAGGTTATATGGCGCCTAACAGGCATGAACATGCCAGGCTCATCTTCCATGTACATCGAGATAAAATATGGAAAATGGGCCTAGAACCTTCTCACCCTGAACTGCAGAGTTGCTGAAAACTCTATCGTAGAAACTCCATTTACGCTGGAGCCACGTTATTGTTTTTCTGCCACTGCTCTTTTGATGCAAGCGAGATAGCACCTGAAACAATGCAGGGATCATGATGAAGACCTTTAATGAACATGAACAAAAAATGATAAAATGATAAAATGAATTTGGGGGGATTCTACCCATCTGCCTACCCCTCCAAAGGGATCTGCAGTGGCCCTATATTTTGCCCCCGTGACCAAACGGGGGCCCCCGGGAACCACACGGGGTTAAACCATGGCCGCCTCCATGGTGCACGAGCAGATGTTTATGAAAAACATTAATTATGACATGCTGTCAGCAGATTTGTTCTTCCAATACCACCCAGCCTCAGGAAATGATAAAATTCAATCTTTCACAGCCACACGTAAGATGGAACTCTCAGGGTCGGAGCTATTGTGATCACTTTTTGCCTGTCACTCCGTCTGCCGTCCGTCAACAAATAAAGTCATAATGGCGGAAAATAGTGTTTTCAATTTATTTTATTCAAAACAAGCAAGTTAGATATCATGAGGTTTGTTTTCCTTCTCTCCTTGCAAAATCACTTCAAATTAACTACTTGACAAAGTTAAAGATACCTTTAACATCGTCCAAACCACTTGGGCAAAAACAAGAGAAATAAAATAAAATAAAAAAAACCTACCTACCTACCCTAATTTTTTCAGCTGAGTAACCAGAAACACAGGTATATTTTTCTGGCCTTACGCTGATTTACTTTAATCTTGTCCCCATCGCAATTTGTGTATCATTTTAAAAGAAATATTTTATTTCAAGTCACAGTCCTTAGATTAAATGTGTGTTCGGAACATCAGAGTTAGTTATTAACAATAGCAATTATGAGTTTTCTTTCACTGAGAAATCCCCATCGTTTTATGATAGAAATGTAAGAATACAACCTACAAGGTTACATGAATTTGATTTCGAAAAACAAGACATTTCACATCTGACTGAACTTTGAACGGTGTAATTTACATGAATGGTATATTCCCATAATGATATCCAGAGGCGTAGCTGGATGAATTTGAACTGTACGCCCGATGGGTTTCTTAGGGGCAAAGGGGCAGCGGGTCAGATGGGCGAAGCTCGCCGTGAATTCTGTTAAACTGTTAAGAGAAGGGTCAAGCGGCAATCTCTCTTTCGAGCGAAGATGTGCTGAGCGTTAATATCACGCTCAATGTAGATATTTAGCAAAAATATTCGGAAATATTTTATCCCTTACCCCTAGCCCACTTCGGATTTTATTGAATTTTTGGACCATTTTTTTTTCTTTTTTTCTTGCGAAGTGTACGCCCGGGCGTACGGGCGTAAGCCTGGCTACGCGCCTGATATCACTGATTAGTTGATTAGTGAATCTTACTGTGATATATTATTATCAGCACTCCGACCGTCTTACAGATAAAATTAAGTACTATCCCCTAGCATTTATATAATAAAAAGCGTTTATGTGATATTGATGATTCGGTACAAAGTTTAGTAGAATAGAATAGAATAGAATAGAATAGAATATATTTTATTTCCAATCATGGGCCATCACTGGCATAGTAATCACATAATAATGTTGACATATATGAGGTTATAAAATAACATAAGCTTAATTCTGATTATACAACACAATTAACATAAGTAAACAACTAATTAGATAAGGCATAAAAGAACAATAACATAGTATTTATTAGATAAGGCATAAAGGAACAATAACATAGTATTTATGCGGTAATTTTATATGAAAATGTGAAGTGAAAAAAAAAAATCTGAAATAATGTGTTTTACCTCTAGTGCAGTTAGGTGTCCTATGTTCAAGCATGACACTTTCTCAAAACGTCCAATATTTAGTCCGATAAGTGCAGTGCCCGTCTCAACATTCATCAGTGTAGTGCAAACGTTTGGTATCGTTCTCAAAAGGTGTCACACCACTAACATTGAAAAACACTAAATATTTAGTGAAAACACAGGAAAGCTCTACAGTGTCTCGCCATGCTTTGTTTTCTAACGTAAGCCTCGTCTAAGAAACTTAATAGTAAAAGGCATTGCCATACTTAATATTCTCAGACAAGGTGGGAAAAGTTCTCCAATTCTGTATCTTCTCTTCAAAGATGGACTAATGAAAGAGTTAGAAAACAGCGGCTTTGTTTTTTCCCAGTATATTTAACCTGAATGGGACATACGGAAATCTTGAATCTTGTATAAAGCATTAAAATTACACCTCGATGCATTGATTCAGTATCAGTTTAACTTTAAGCCTGCTTGCTTATATTTAAATAAAAGTTTGACTTTTCATTTGTTTGTCTCCTTCGAACATATTTTTAAATATATTATTGGAGCAGTATAATCAACAGTTAATAATATGCAAACGCAATTTGCTTAATACTATTCTTAAAAATAATATTAATGATTGAAAAAATGTAAGTTATGAACAAAAGCTAACGGGACGCCGTTTTAAACAAATAAAGATTGACATGTATCCCGTTAATGCAGAACCCCTTACACTTGCTGATGATAAACCATAGACTTACATACCTATGGTTAAACATGATGTTTAATATATACAATAAATATACTATAAAATGGCGCTTTGATTACTGAAGACCAATTCTACTCTATCGGGGAGAACGGGGTTGAATGAGCCATTTTCACATTTTCCATCCTATCTAGCTGTATTTTTTTTTAGTATGGTAAAAGAAGTTATATGGTAACACTTAAACAGTATCCTTTCGTTGAGAAGAATGTAAAGGACAGTGTTATCTCAAGGTCTGAGAAACATATGTTTGTCTTAAACATGAGTGGTAAAACATAACAACCCGCCCCGCATGTGTGGTAAGTTGTTACAGGCAATGGGATTGGTTGAGACAGCTACACATACATACAGGCTAAACTGAGGCACACCGAGGAAGTTGCCTCGGTAAACTTTTCAGAATTATATCGATAAATAATCATTATCCAACATTGACACAAATGTCTTGCTTAAAACTGATATCATGTCCGGGACAGGCAGGCGTGTAGCCAGCATTGACGTTTAACCCAGGCAAATCCCTTCCTCGGGGTCTGAGGACATGCCCCAAGAAACAAGTGTTGATTGTTACATGAGATTTCCTCATTTTAGTGCATTCCCCGGGACAGGCTTTTAGTTCTGTATTAGATAATAATATTCAGGACTATTAAATTGATTGTATCAGCTTTTCCATTAAAATGCTTATTCACTTGGTACTTGCCCAGCATTTTACCTTCGCCTCTGCGTAGCTACGGGCCTGACATGCACTCAGACACAGACACTCGCATGAAGAAAATACAGAATAAATCGGAATTTGGTTGGGTGGGGGGAGCATTACACCACCGTACCTCCATGGAGGGAGCACACCACCGTACCTCCATAGCAAGGGATTTGCCTGGGTTAAATTTTATGGCTGTCTACGGGCATGGCATACATGATTTAAGCTTTATTTCAGGACCGTACCTACGCAGAAAGGTACCAAACACTGAAGTAAGCGATTTAATGGAATATCAAATAAAACAACCAACACAACACTCTTGAATAAAATTATCTACCTTAAAACTGAAAATGTGTCACCTAAACGCAGGAAATCGCATTCAGAAATCAACATTTTTCGGGGATCGTGTGCTCAGACACCACTTAGACGTGTTTTGCCTCGGTTATGCCCCGGTCACATGAAGCTCCCGGGCAGTTTACGGGCCCCGTAAGAGCCAATACCCTGAGAACCAGTGGGTAATCGCACGGCATGCCGTGCGGGCCCGCACGATTTTTCGAAGATTTTTGGACCCGTAGGGGCGCCGTATAGCCCGTGGTTGAAAGTTGAGCATGCACGGGCTCTCACGGGCCCCGTACGGCCTTTAAAAAAATAGCTACAGGCCCCTTGCGGGCCCCGTACGGGGTCCCGCATGGGCAGTCACGACTGGTTACGGCCGGTTTGCGTACGCGTGTTCTCAAGCCCGTACGGCATCCGCACGGGCCCGTACGGTGCCCGCACGTGCACCTTACGAAACCCGTAGGGTACACGTACGTGTTCTTGCGATCCCGTTGCCAAAAAATCGTAAGAAGACGCAGAGAACCCGTAGAACGCCCGTATGCATGTGACCACAACATCGCAGGATGATGATTTCGTACGGACTTCCCACGGGCCACAGGCCCGTACGGCTCCCCAAGTCCTACGGGCCCGGGACCACCCGTAGGTCTCATCTGACCGAGGCATTAAATTGCAGGGCTGGTTACGGGCCTGTATTTGAGTAGTTTTTTCCTCTTTTTCTAATTACGAAACATAATCTGAAAAATGAAAAACGACACTATCTATAGTGTTTATGGTGCTTTAAAACAAGACAGTGTCATCTGGTCATGTGTATCCAATTGGATTTTACCAAAAGTAGGCCTATTCGACGTTTATCTATCTATCTAGCCATTTATCTTCTAACTGTACTTTGATTTATACCACAACCGACTTATAATAAACAGTAGTATAACCTCAGGTCCTGACCGTATTATAATAGTACACTATTATAGTACGTAGTTACCATAATAGGAGTGAAGAAATGTATGACAACCAAGTGTTATGTTCCAGATATACACAGACCTCTTAATATAATATGTATTATTAACTAGGGAGTTTTGTAGCAATGGCTAATATTCACGGAAACAAATTATAAAAACTAATGTATACGATCTGGAATCAAACTAAAGGCTTTTAATAGTAGGCCTTAAGGTAAATCAGATACCATGTGATTGTATATTTAACAAGTCTGAACCATGTATTTCAGAATACTAGTATATTGAAGCATGTCTATACATAATACATACAGTAAATATATCAAAATACCGATATGCATTATCGAGACTCCGCCTATTCTCTCATAGGCTAGAAGTAGAGAGTGGTCGATGGAAAAAACCAGCCAGCGTACCTTTTCAAGAAAGATTATGCAGCCAGTGCAACTCCTTAGAGGATGAATATCATTTCTTAATCGAATGTAATAACTATCAAAAATTAAGAAAAATGTATATAAAGCAATATTTCTGGAAAACACCTAGTTATTTTAAATGTATACAATTAATAAATACTGTTAATAAAACTGAAATTAAAAAGTTAAGCGTATACGTACGGAAAGCCTTTGAATTAAGAGTACAAATTAATAGAGCCTTGTTTAAACCTTTTATCATTAATGTTAAAAAAGCCCCTGCAATCTTGCTGTAGTCTCAATACAACGAGAAAACCCCCCTGAGATTTAAGCACATTACATACTAATCTATAGATAACAGTTTAAACTAATCATAATACAAGTATACTATGTGTATGATTATATATGTTTTTCTAGTGTATTTCGTTATATGATTATATATGTAAATATTTGTATTTGTTTGTGTACTCGGAGATAGACGTGTGAATAGGTCGCTTACAAAGAAAGCTCTCTCCCATATGTTTTGGATTGTGTTTCAACGCATGACCCCCAAGACCCTGGGATAACATATTGAATATAATTTATGTATGCCATCTATCCGTGTCATTATCGAATTGTTAATATTGTAAATATATTGATGGGCCATATGTGGCTTAAATAAATGAATAAAGAATACATTACATAATGGTACATTTGATATTGATGCATGTCTATACATAAAATATATATTTGATATCATGAGCTATATACCTGCAATGGTGTATACTGACAAAACACATGATGGCGCATCAACATTTCCCTTCTCCAGTAATCTGTTTGCAGAGTAACGTCATGTATTTATATACTTTTATTTAAAATAAGATACTTGGTACATTTAAACACAATAAGAATAAACAAACATTGAGCTAAATGATTATCGAATGTGACTATCAACATTTGGTATATCTGTAATACTATCAATATGTTAATATGTATATATTCTGAAAGGGTATGCTGTGGATGCTTCAGGAAAAAAAACATGCTGCCTGCGTGTCGAGCTCTATGGTGAAGAAGTCCAGATACTTTAGATTGGATTACATTTTGATTTGACCAACACCAGTGTCAACACGGTTAGATATGTGTTCGTTCCTTACGTGTACTTAATATTTAATTGCATTAATCCAAGGTAGGTCCAAATTTTGTACATGCTGTTAGATGCATAAAAGGAACAATCTGGTGGAGTTTGGTGAACATTCTGCAAGAAAGCAGCAAGATCCGCGGAGACTGGACGTGACCTATATTTTGTCTAAAGTAAGTCACAGCTACCCGAAAATTTGCACATCTTGTTAGATGCATATAACATGCATCCTGGTGGAGTTTGGAGAAAATCATGAAGAAAAAGGCAAGATACACATGTCGTAGCGGAGACCGGACGTGACCTATATTTCATCCAAAGTAGGACACAGCAACCTAACATTTCGCAGATGATGTTAGATGCAAATAAGGAACATTATGGTGGAGTTTGGTGAAACTCCTGCAAGAAAGAAGCAAGATATGCTTGTCACAGCGGAGACCGGACGTGACATATATTTCGTCCAAACTAGGTCACAGCGAACAGAAATATTGCACCTGATGTTAGATGCAAATAAGGAATATTATGGTGGAGTTTGGTGAAAATCCGGCAAGAAAGAAGCAAGATACGCACGTTTTAGCGAAGACCGGACATGAACTATATTTCGTCTAAAGTACGTCACAGCGACCCAACATTGTGTGCATAATGCTATATGCATATAAGGAACATTCTGGTAGGGTTTGGTGAAAATCCACAATAAAGGAGCACGATACGCATGTTGTGGTGGAGACCGGACGTCCAAAGTGGGTCACAACGACCCGAAATTGTGCACATGTCAGATGCATATAAAGAACATTATTGTGGAGCTTGGTAAAAGTCCTGCCCGGAAAGCAGAGGCTCGTGCTACAATTCCCGGCTGCGGCACGCCGATTTTTGAAATGATAATTGTACGTACAAATTCAATTTTCAAAATCATTTTTAAAAATTCAGCATTTTTAGGCTTTTTTTGTTGATTTTCTCCAAAAAATATCAAAATTTATACACTTTATTAATTTCAAATTATTTCTATTTTGATGTTCTTCAGTATAAGAGACAACTTTCAGAAACTATGTCGCTTACATATTGCAATGATAATCATGTTCAAAACAATATTCCAGTTTTCAGCGATTTGTGTTCAAATTTGCAACTTCTGGCCCCAAAACACGGCATATGTCCTAGCATCCGAGCTTTTAGGTTTTTCTTTCTGTTACTCGGTAGACTACGGCAATTAAGAAACTGTTGAAATAATTTATGTTGCAATTTGTTTAGGGTGGACCCTATTAGTTCTAAATGCCATAGCCTATTAAAACGTTTTGGGAAGCATAACAGCAACAACAACAATATCATATACAGTTAAAACACATAGTTAGTATGTGTCAACTTTTAATATTATGCGTTTGTATATTGTTTACAAAGACATATTCTGAATAGCTTAGATATACAGTTACACTTAACCCTCACTAATAGTGAATTCACCATGCGAACAACAGCAGTACGTGTATGAACAAAGGACTCATTTCTATTTTCATAAACAGGTTTGCCATTCCCCAAGCATTTCCTTGTTACATCTCTTTGCATCATATCACTGTTATTTTAGTAGCCTACACGTAGCACAACACTGGCAACTAGATATGTTTGTAAACTCATAAGTTAGACGGGGGGATTATGCAGTAAGCAAACACTCTTTTCATTTCCAGTGTTTTCAGTTTGGAACTAACCATGGTAAGAAGTTATTGAACAGATTCTTCAACTGAAGTCTGTCTCCTAATAGGATTACTGCCTTCATGCCGGCGACGACATTTTCTCAATATCATGCCATAAATGTGTTTCAAGTCGCCCGTGTTTCCGCTTGGTCCCAGAATACCCATTAATATCGTGAACAGACCAAGGGAAAACAATAGCGAAAAACCTATTGTACAGAACATAAATATACCAAATCTAATGATAAACTGAATCTGTGCAAAGAACATGAACAGAGATGCGCCTAAAGTAGAGCAAGCTCCGGAAAACACGGAGATTCCCACGACTTCCAGCATGTCTTGAACGCGTTGCTTCCGCTCTGCGCGCGCCGATAGGTGATATCCTTCCGCGAGGTGTACGACGTAATCGACAGTAAGGCCAACGACCATACACATATTCAGTGACTCCAAAATCTAAAAAATAGTGAGAAAGTTTTTTCATCGAAACACTTATAATAACGAGAATACTAAGTTAATAATAATCAAGTATCGATACAATTTTTAAAACATATGTTTAGCAGATCTAAAATGCCCCTACACACTAGAGGCATGTTTTGCAAATAAAAAAACTTTTGACTAGTCTGAAGTTCTCCCGTTCGTCTGTGGTCGCTTTCAGTACTTTTAAATGTTGTAACGAGCATGTGGACGTCTGTTAAACCCTATTGCACAGTTCTATGGATTTATCACAGTCGTGATGGCACGTTGGTAGGATTTAACGGTACCATAAGAGACCTCCTATGAAAACACATGCTGCTTTAAGATGGTTGAAAATATGATAAACCTTGATAAATGTGACCTATGTGTAAATGCTGTGGTTATATATATTTCACCCAAAACAGTCCTTAATCTTATAAGAGACTTACCCCAAGTTTCCAGCCGGCGAGTGGTATAACTCCGACAACACAGACGGTGCTGCAGCACATAGAGAAGGTGGCGAGGGAACCGATAACGAGGTTCTGGGTGGCTAAGGTCAGGATTGGAAGCGCCAGAAGAATCCCGACCAGAATACCAAATATGGCATTATCAGCCATCGACTGCAAGAAAACATGATAAGGTTATGTTTAATAGAGTTATATACAAGAACCAGGCCATCCTTAATGTGCATATATAGTTTGCTGCTTCTCGGCCCAGGATTTCATATGTGGGTAGATAAATATATATATATATTTGAAGACAGTAAATACATTATGAAATTGAAGACAACTATTCTAAAGATAGTACAAAATTATTTTTATTATCTCGAATAGTTGTAAAATAGTTTTGGGTATGGCCATTTTTAAGTGGATAGGTAGGGCAACAAGCTAACGTACCAATAATTTAATAATTATTTATTTTCGACTCTTACCTTCTGAACTGAAATGTTGTGCCAAAAGTCTTTAGTGAGTTGAAATCCGTTTTGCATTCCGGGCGGCATTTGTTTCATCTGAAACAAAACAACGATATGAAAGAAATCGTTCCATAAAATAAATATGATCTCCACACATTTGATTTTAAACGTTTACTTGCAGTGTTTATTGTTTGTGTTTTTTAAAGCAAACTGACTTAATTGACTTCAATTACACTATTAACGGTTGGCACGCTCTTGATAGTAGATTATATGTAAATTATATTGTTGTATGATAGTAGACTATGCACTCTATGTGTAATTTGGAAATAGAAGACGAATTTCGTTTTGTAACATTTATCATTTATAGCATGTTAATTGCAGTAGCGTGATAGCAGACTAGGTATTACATAGAACATGCATTGATTCAAAGTTTGAACAAATTGGCTTCTTTAAAAAGAATGCAACGGAGAGGTCACCTGCACCTTAATTTGTTGTTGGTAGTTTGGACAGATTTACAGATGACGTGGCAGCATTAAAAAAAGTATCCTGATTTTCGTTTAGAAACATTCATGATATGTAAAGTCACAAAATGTGAATAGGCTTCATTAAACCTTTAGTGTACGTCATGCCATGCGTAAGCTTATAAAGACGCTGCCTTGTAAACATTCGCCTCTCACCGCTGCGGGTTCGAATCCCACTGGGAGCTCGACTTGTGAGGAAGTGTCGATTCTTACGGATAGCGGGAGGTACAGTACTGGTTCGACCCAGGAAAAATGGGTGGTCTGCCTCCAACACAAAAAATCGACCTTCTTATATAACCTTACATGTGTTGAAAATGACGTAAAACACCATACAAACAAACACACGCTTATTACTCAGAGACTTCTCTAACGTTTTCTAAGCCGTTTTAACGTTTAGCGCCTATTAAAAGGCTTTCTACATCAGAAAAGGCTAAAATTTCTAAATTAGTTATGTGTCATACATCACCGTACTAAATTACTTGCCCCTTTGAGGGCCCTTAATTGGTTAATACAATCTTGTATCTTGTATCTTGTATCATACTGGTTTGCGACGTCTTAGCATCTACTAAATGAATATATACCATATCGTGAACGAAGCTTTCCCATCTATCCATGGCGGGTTTCCCCTCCGGATACCCGGAGGTAAATGTCCCCAGCGTTAGGTTGACTTGTATTCCCATGTATATTATCCGGTTGCCGTAGAAAATACCTGACACACAAAAAAATGGAAGTATTTGGTTCTGTTTTGTTAAATGACAAAATTTTTATCAAATGAAATGACATATCATGGGAACATGTCGATCCACTGTTATTCTAATTATAGAAAAGTGTGTATTTCTAATAATTAAACAACATCCCAGGGCAATCAAATGAAACCGTAATGTATGGTTCTTAAATCATGTAAGGCTTCCCGCAATAAAACATATTTCAAACTATAATACCTGTCTGAAGGCAACGGGTCATACATGTAAATGCTTTTAATAAACGGTTAAGCTTTTCAAATTTTATGTCCGAACATGAAAAGAAAATCCCATTGTCTATTTTATGTTTACCTAGTTGGCATATAATGGTCTATTTTTCATATACATGTTAATTTACAGTGTTTTAATAATACAACTTAAAACAACTAAAAACAACAACAACAACAAAATATTCCCCGTAACTATGTGTTTTGAATAGCGTTACAACAAGATGTTTTGAAGAATAAATATGTCATACAAAATGCTTGATTTTTTTCATAATGGAATATAAAAGAAAAATATTATTATCGAACAATATCAAATTTGCGTTCGGAATGTAGTAATACAGATTGTATAACCTACACCTAAGTCAATGATTACTTACTGAAGTCTGTTTTCAGAGGAGTGGAATACTCGCTGATCCCTTCTCCGATGAGGGTATGAAACGTGTGAAACTGGTCCCTGTTGCGTAAACGATAGCCATCATTGAGCCAGTAGGAGATCGGAATCTGAATAGAAAATAATTGTACATGGAGGAAATTAAATCAGTTTCAAACGGAAAGTTCCAAAACATGGTTTACAGCACAGTTTAATTAGGATGTTTATAAAATTGGAGTGTCCATAAGCCATCTAGATACGATACGTTTATTCATAGAGCATTAATGTTAAACTTATATGAGGTCCTCATATTGAGCCCACTAGTCGGTATCTCCATGTTTGCATGTGACAGGCTACATGAGTAGATGTGCATTATCTTTACAATACATACTGAACAGGGGATCGCTTGGAAGCTAAGAAAATAAATAACAGATCTAGAGAAAAGTAGCAGACTCGGTTTTATCGAATTTATCGAGTCTGTTCATGAGAGGTAATGTAGCATCTCTCACGCCCACTAGCAATAGCTTAAGGAGGTTGGCTGGGAAAGGACGTAGTGATGAGATTTTTTTTAAATTCATATTTAAAGCTTCTTTAGTATAATTTAGATTCAAAATTATCGAAAAAAGGCTAGGTCACCACGCTTTTTTTCCCACTAGACGTCATTGAAGAAGGCACATATTTCTAACTTCAAAATTTCACTAAAAAGAGGAAAAATATTGCCATTGAACATGTTCACAATTGTTTTCATAACATTACGTTTATTGAAAAACAACAATTAATTTTCGATTGCATATATACATATCTTTCAAATCATACAAAAGCAATTGTAATCCTCGTTCGCCGTTCTTTTTACTTTAAAAAGCAAACATATATGGACCGTACCCCACCCACTTTTGTTTTTACCGAAAAATTAATTCAAGATAAAACAAAATGTTCTAATGATCAACTTTTTTTAAAACTTGTATATGTCAAGGTCCTATGACATTTCTTTCAAAACAAGTAAATAAATATATAGGTCACCAGGCTTCTAATGATTTTTTATTAAAAATTCTTTAAATTACACCCATTTTGGAGTTATTTTGACATTTTCAATGTAAAATACTGTACACACAATATTGACATGGAGATCGAAAATAAAATTAGCTCAGTATCTACTTTTATATATGTATTCCACTACTGAAAAACAAAAATCTGATTTATTCTATAGCAAAAGGATAAATTCTACTCAGAGCTACCCATACCCTCTATTTTGTTGACAACAAAAAAATGATCACAAATGACGGAAAAAATATGTAAAAAAAAAATTTGCTTAAAATTTGGTATGTTACCATCTTAAATCCTACATTATATCCATATCTACTAGAATGGAAAAAATGAAACAATTCTGTTATCAAATAAAACTATGATTTAAAAAATAAAATGTTTAGACTTGAAGATGTCAAAACTTGCCCAGCCAACATCCTTAAGCGGTGACACAAATATTGAGCTGGATGATCCCAGAGAACCAGTAAATAATAACACTGCAGATATGTAGTCGGGGTGACTTTTTGCAGTCGCCATACAGCACTAAACAAACAATAAACTGTGAACTTGACTGCCGATATTTACAGAAAAGGGGAACCTGGAAGCGACGAACACAAACAAGTGAAAAAAGTACTTGACTGCATTGAGTCTGTTCAAGAGAGGAAATGCACTGGCTTACTATATAGTATTTAAAACATCTTAAAGCTTTAACGACTAACTAAAACAAAGTTAGTAATAAACCAAATCGTACCTCTAGAAAATCATTGAATGATGTATTGAACTTTGCTGTATTGTACAAATGGGCCTTCGACTGCATAAACGAAATTGTCTTCCTGTAGTCCCATGGTAACGACAAATCCCTGCCCGTGGCTCGAGACTCGGTCTAAAAGGTAAGGTGGCCAATTATGATCAATAATTAACTTGCGAGGCGTGTTCCGGGCAACGCGAGATCTATACGGGGCAACATTATTTAAAATATCGAAGAAATTAAACGATGCAACATGAGTTATGTTATATTTTGTTATAAGATACTAAAGCTCATCTTCAATGTGGTATACGTTCAATAAGTAATCTGCCATTTTTGACAGATTTCAGCAAAATATAGATTTTTTTTATCTTTTTGTATACTTTTTGTATACTTTTTGATTAAACGTCCAGAGCGAGAAATGATTAACACAAAAAGTAACACTGGTGTCATTTTTTCAGGACACGAGTACCGGTCTTTGAAATCGTAAAGAACTCGATAAAATAGCAGAAAGTAGAGACGGTTCCTCTGCAGCTTGTTAGAAGTGCCCTTATCTTAGGTTATTGTTAACTTTTTGTCAAGGAAAAAGAAATAAAATAAAATGTTTAATTGATATATGGAATTACTAATTGACGTTTATAAATTCTTCATAAGCCCAAACTCACCTGCAGAAATCTGTTAAGACTGTCGGGGAAACATTTTATCTCCGGAACCCCTGAGGTAAAATCTCGCCTGATTTTAAAATGATCAATTTCATATGAACTAAAGTTTAACAATCTGTCACAGAATTTCTGGAAGACAAAAGGACAGAATTAAATACGGAAAATGTATCATATTTACGTGGATCACCTGTTAATAAAGACCCCGCTCGAGTTGATACATCGTTACATTGTATATATAGTCAGTGCACATCCATTTTTGAAAACATTCAAAACGTTTTGATGACAAATTTTGCAAAACAATGTTTAAAGTATACAGAATGTATACATTAGTAAAGTAGTGATACGTTTGTGTGAAATTTTCCTTCACTAACAGAGATTGAAATCCTCAAAGTAAAAACAAATAGCAAAACAAAAATTGCAAAATGTATGGAGTTTAATGGGAAAACACAAGATAACTGTTAATAGTTGGTTTTCTGGAATTTCTCATGAATATCAAAAATGTGTAGCATGGTGACTGAAAATGCTCTTTGTAATAGCAAAGGTGTAAATCCTTTAATTGAAAATAACTATAAATGGTGTACTACAACTACCGGTTATTGGAAGCTAGAGTATGGCAGGGAGCTGAAATGGACATATAATGGTGTACTACAACTACCGGTTATTGGAAGCTAGAGTATGGCATGGAACTGAAATGGACATGCTACAAAACAAATAGAGTATGGTTTCATCTCATCGGTTTTTTTAAACACCTCGATGGACTACGCCCATCTCGATGTTTAAATTAACCAACTCAATGCGACCATACTCTGTCTATAACTTAACCTTATCTCAAACATAAAGTTAGAATGTTTGAACACCTTGATGACGAAATGTTTACAGCAATATGTTATATTTGTATAGAGGTTGATCATGCATACTTGAGTGTACACATTCTTTTTTGGCTCAGTATTCATGCAGACTTCAGTGTAAACATTCTTTTTTGGCTCAGTATACATGCAAACTTGAGTGTTCACATTCTTTTTTGGCTCAGTATACATGAAACTTGAGTGTACACATTCTTTTTTGGCTCAGTATACATGCAAACTTGAGTGTACACATTCTTTTTTGGCTCAGTATACATGCAAACTTGAGTGTACACAATCTTTTTTGGCTCAGTATACATCATGATTCACAAGACTGAATACGGTCATTCATCAAGTTAAGGACACATTTCCCAACGCTACTTGGTCATTGAAAAAGCATGGGAAGCTTGAATATTTACAGCCAGCAGGCTTCATGGCTGATCAACTCAGGTATATAAATTGAGACCCGCTCTTAGTTTTTTATTTGCATAGCATTGCTATATTGAGGGTAAGAATAGCCTAACAACACTTTGTAATTTACTTTAATGAAGAAATATATGTTCATAATTTAGCTTTTGAATACAAAACTTATCTGGTATTTCTTAATTGTTTTAAGACCAAAAATCAGAGCACAACACAATAAATATACAACATTATTTTTTTAATGTGTTATTATGTGTACTTGTCACAAATGCTTTATTGGGTGGGCCTCGTAATCTGAAGAAAAGTTCAATATCACACTTAGCTCATGAAATTGCATGGCTAACAGTGATTTACAGTTACCTATAGAAAATCTCTCCCCCCCCCCCCCCCACACACACAACGCTCCCCTCCCCCCAACGCGCCCGCTCCCCTCGTCCCCCCCCCCCCCACCCCCAACACACACAATACAATAGGCTCGAAATATGTCCTTAAACTGAAGATGCGCTTTGTGGGTATAGTCGATTCTATATAAGATGGCTCTTGTTCCACCCACCCTTTCTCCATATAAAAAAGAATATGAAAGGAGATATTTGGAAACCGTTCCAATCCACCATTTCTCCACCTAAACATCAAAAGAGCCGATAAAGAATCATGTAACGTGATGAAATAAATGCCTTCCTTCAGTAAAAAATCGTCAAAGGTGTTTAACCACTGAATACCTTTAGGGCAAGTTGAGCTTCAGGTGTGTTCGGGTTAAACGAGTCATCAAATTGTTCAACACCTAAACATCTACCATCGGAGAAATGACAGTTGCTCATGTCCCTTTCTTTTAGACCCCAAACTATGTACACAACCACATTTCTGTCCGCCTTGTTGGGAACAAAATCGTGGAAGTCCAGATCTAGAGCCTTTCCATAGTTGTGAGACTTCCTGTAAAACTGAACCTGGTTAAAGGAAATAAAGGCGCAATAAGCAGTTGTTAAGTTACTTATGACAAAACATGTCAAAATGTACAGCAATGAAGTTGTGTCTCGACGTCTGTCATTTTTTGTTAATGTCTTAGTCCTTATATATATATATTTATTCGCTGTATTACATGTAATTCGGAAAATAATTTGCGTGATAACACATATTAAATATATTTCTGAATTTTATTTTATTGCTACCATATACCTTTTCCTTGTGTAAACATTGACATGTATCTTTTTATGGCGGTTGTGACCTTTACGGACAAGATGAATTACATCTGTAAGTGTGTGTATTACAAAGAAAATGCCTTTAATATCATACTTGAACAACAAGTAAAATCATAGCGGCAACACCGAATGTAGCTGTGAGAATTGTGTGTACCTACCATAAAGCCATGCGTCCATTGCTTTGAAATATAGGTAGGGACATGGAACGACCCGACCCGATCTCCAAAGCAACAGCGGATGTCACGCCGACCTGAACATTGTTGGTGAGTTTTATGCATGCACGTGTGATTATGCAGGCATTGCATAATGTCTTCAAACAGTACGGATGGGTCGTTCAAAGCAATGGATTGGTGGCTATATGGTAGGAACACGCCATAAGAGCTCTGATTCTCACGGCTAAACTGAAAGCTGACAAATCGAGAAAACTAAAAACTAAAAACCTATAATCTATATACCTGCTCGTTTTCAGTTTCCAGCCTCGATGCGCTGTACGAGAAGAATATCACCATGGCGAGAAGCAGAACAAGAATAACCCATTTTATCAACCAATGAGTCACGAACTTGAAATAATAATCCCGGAAGAATCTCACTAGTATCTTCTTTTTCTTTATGTTTTCCCCGTTCTCATTTTCATGGTGATGATTAATTGTTTCGACCTTGATTTTTGAAATATGATCATCATGCATACAAGTAGCACCGTAATCCACTGCCTCTAGCGGCAATGTGTTTGATATTGACGGAATTTCAACATTCACAGTAGATAGACTGTTTTCATCAGTTGCAGACTTTAGATTTATAAATCCATAATCATCTTCAATATCTGACTTGAACGCAGGGTTAGTTGTTCCAACAACGGGATAAAAGTTCCCGTCACTATTGACAGCTGTATTGTCGTCAAACAAGGAGTCCGTATTCAACCATTGTTGTTTAGTTTCTTTATTGCTGTCTTTTGCTTCTTCTTTCGCACTTGTTTTTAAAGTTTTTAATTTGTTACAGATAAAAGTTAAGCATGGCCAGGACCAATTCTCAAAATACATATGATGAATGACCACAACTGTAGGGAAATACATCATGACAGATACGTAATTCACGATAACTAGTATGCCTGCAAATATACCAAATGACTTTGGTGCCAAAAGCGGTGAAAATGCGCTAGAAAAGAAGGCAACGCATGTCGTCAAGGAAGTGATAAACATACTGAATACCGATTGTCTGAAGGCATCGGACAGTCGATGAGCAAGACTAGGGTATGTCGAAAATCCTGTGTTTTTCCACACATCCAGAAACACGAACAAGTCATCAGCACCTATTCCTAGGATGATGAATATTGTGATGACGTGGAAAAATCCAAAATATCTGAAATCCAGCACTATCCTGTATATCATATTTGCTCCCAGAAAACTGGTTAATATACTGAAAACTGCTAGTGTAGATATCCACAACGATTTGGTATGATACACTATGAATACGTAAATAAACATTATACTTCCAAGTGCCAGCACCATATCATACACAATCTGACGAACGATATCGTGTCGAAAAAGTAAGTAACTGAAATAAATTAATCTAAAATCCTTACGGACTTCGTTCTTCAGTTGCTCAACACTTGGTTTGAATGAATTTACAAGGAAGTATTCCATTTTGTTCTCCATTGCTTCAACCTTCTCGCCGAACTGCAATGGGTATCCCATTGGAATAACTGTTCTTGTAACGCTTGCGTAAGCCACCGTTGCACTTATGTGGTGATTCTTTGACAAGAAGTACGCGAATTCGCCTTTAGTTCTGTTATTCGTCTTGGCTGCATGCAACACCTTCGGTATGTTTGCAAAATTCGGATCGTTGAAAACGGGGTCTACGCTGGCGTATGTTCCATCAAAGAAACGTAGAATAGATTGTGGTTTATGACATTTCATGATTACGGTCTCTTCGCAGAACTGGTCGTAGTTTGGCATTGATGTAAGTTGACTCTCAATATACTCCATTTCTTTCAATTTGGATTTCTCGAACATGTTTCCATCGCCACCAGTGTCGTAATATAAAACCATGTTCGCCCGTCCATACGCCATGGATCTGTACCATTTATCCATTCCCTGTGAGAATAAAAAAAAAATGGAATACATTATTTATAATAAAATACAAATCGTTGCTATATTATCAAAATAGCATAATTATTTTAATGACGTAGTTTTACTAGACCAACTAGTGCCATTTACTCACATAATACTTTCCCAGACGTCTCCGGGTCATTTGACTTTCTGAAAGATTGCAAAAAACGACGTCAAACCGCATACATATATAGGGAATAATACAATGGTCATATAGAAGTGTGTGGTATGCAACGGGACAACAACACTTTAAAACTACGATAAACTAAATAGTCCGCGTCAAAGGGGCAAGAGGGCTGGCGTGGCGCAGTCGGTAGCGCGGCGGATTTGTAACCGGAGGCCCCGGGTTCAATCCTCCGTGGTGCCACTTAGTTCCGTCGGTGTGTTCTTGGGCAAGACATTTTCCCTTAGCCCCGTCCGTCGGATGGGGACGTAAACCGGGCGGTCCCGTGTATCGGTCTATCATCCGAGCACGTTAAAGAACCATAGCATTAGGAATCTATTCGATAATAAGAGTAGGGCAGGTTCCCGGATTCCTATGTATCCTTCCCCTCTCTCTGGGGCGGCTCTAAATAACCTATACTGTGTTGATGAGCCGTTAAACAACATTCAATTCAAAGGGGCAACTTGGGGACCATATCCATCACACATTGGTATTCATAGTCTACAATTATTGCACAACTTCTGTCAAGTACTATACCTGCATGTACAATTTACGGACGTATCTGCCCGCGTATTCGTCCCTAAATCTCCAAGCAAAGTCTCGTTTCAGCCATGGAACGTTCCAATCCGATATGGGGAGTGTTTCGAAATCAGTCGGGAACAGATCAAAACCCGACAACAACAGTATAATGGTTAGTATGGCAATCATCAGATGTCCACTGAACGTAAGTACTGAAACAGAACGAATGAAGACCACACACGTTGTTTTATATTATTTGTACACGTTGAAAGTATCTGCAAATACAACCGTTTTTTATTTGTTGATACATATTTTATCATTTTGTTGATGTGATTTCTTAAACGTTTTGATTCAACACAATGTTAAGCATTTTGTTGATGTGATTTCTTTAATTTTGTGATTCAACAAAAATGTTAAACACGGTTGTCTTTGCAAATACTTTATAGTTAGGCACGGCAATGCTGACGATATTGTATAGTTTAACATAAAAAATGAGTATTACAATAAAGCCAAACAAACAGCATTGTTTTGCTTAATAAAAAAGAGTATGATAATGGACCTTTGGAAACGGCCGAGCACGACACATACGAAATATTGCAGTCTCGGTTTGATTTAGACTTCGTGAGCGGTAGTGAAATATGCTAACCATAAATCGATTTTATCAAAAATAGGGATTTAACATGAATGAGTTATGGTTTATTGTTTTATCTATATACATTTGAAAATACAGTGAGAGTTCGTATTTTTTGAGTTTCTTGAGCAGAATTGAAGTCCTCGTGCAATATGCGTTGTAGAGAAAATAGTATGCAACTGTTTATCGTCATCTTTGGGACAAAGAGACTTATACTAACATAAGATACAATCTTGATTTGAATAAAAAAAAAACAGACTAAAAATAATCGAAAATCGAAAAATTTGCGTTTTTAAATGCACTGAGCTTATATGCGTACATGTATTATATATAACACTTCAATATGACATATCACTGTAATACAATAATTATTTGTTGTATTCTTGCTTTAAAAGTAAAGAAGCACGTGAAAACATATGAAATCCGCATGATGTTTTATAAAATATACTTACAAAAGGAGGTTTTGGGGTACTTTGTTACCAGCTTACAATATATAAGTGGTTCTTTATGGTCGCGAGTTTCATCGGCTACGCCGTCATTTTCTGGAGCATCATTGTGTTTTATATCCGACACTGCTTCACTAGTATCCGATTTATGTTTTTTAAATTTTAATATCCCACGACGCATTTCTTCTAAATCAAACAAGCCTTTATTTGACGTCTGTTTACAACTAGCCATATTGTATTCGTCAATATTTTGTTTCTTTATATCATGAAGTTTGATATTAAATAGATGTTTAACACTTGACTGTTTTTCAACACGTTTGTGTTCGTTGTTTCTTTCTGATTCAAGTTCGATCAATACATTCCGATCGTTATTTAGGTCTATCGATCTTGCGTTGAATTGCGGGAATATTGCCATCGGCATTTGCTTTGAGTCATCTAAGTTTGAGTCTAGGCGAGGATATGCCAGAGGCGCACGTCTGTATGTAGCATAAGCGTTAAATGGCTGAGAAGAAACCGAATTTTGATCTGGTCCACTGCTACGTCTTTTATAATGTATACTATCATCGGCACCATCGTCTATGTTTAATTTTGGACGTTGTTTTGGACGTCGCCTATATGTTGCAAAAGGGTTCAGGAGTATTTCCCGATGAATTTGGGCATTGATGTCCTTCGTAGATCCCTGATCAACATGGTTCCTCCAGGTATTGGGAAGGGTTTCTTTGCGAATGGGAACATTATGATTTAATCCAAACATATCACAATTTTGCTTAAATTCCCGATTACTCTCTGGCTGAGATATCGACCTGCTGGTCATACATACTTTTACTATGTTATGACCTTCATCCAGAGCATTGTCATTGGCGGAATGCCTCCTTAGTGGGGCACGAACCAGCGAATGAAAATGGTTTCCATGTTGACCACAGTCATGATCATCGTGTTCAAATGCTGCCATTTGTGTGATGCTGTATATAGATATGTGAGCTCACATATTATATTATATTTTGTTTATATGTTTTATCATAGTATTAAATAGTTTATCTTGGTGCCAACCTCCTAATATATGTGTCTATGATGGTCCATTATCGAATCTGAAATGTTAACACGAAGACATTGTAAGTAATGCAATATTTGTGAAGATCAATGCTTAGTAATCTAGATATGCTACACTACGCCAAAAATTAGTCGTTGAGATGACGAATATGTATTTGCATTATGAACAAACAATTGAAATACATTCTTTTTTATTCACATACCATATTTTGCTTATCTTAAGTTTCTAAACTACATAGCGCATGCTCCTATCCCGCATTACAATAACTGGAACCTGAATTGGGTCTAAATTGTATTGTAAAATAGAAGCGGTAAATATAGATATAAATATCGAACAGGAAAAGCAGCATTCAAGGACGACAGTCAACCACAAATAACTTTAATGATGAATAAAAGGCCAAATAAGACATCACAAACACAAAAGGGTTGAAAATAGGGCTACCGCCTTGGAACGGTCATTCAGTGGCAAACAAGGCCGCACGGGGTTTAAACCAGGTTCTAGGGTGCACCAAACCTCACACTAACCCTACTGTCATCCCAATAAAACGGGACAGTATAAATAAAGAAATCACCGCAATGAACTATTCTCTAACCAACAAGGCAACATTAATAGGCAATAAGTTGTACAATATTAAACATAAAAACGCCATTCTCGTTTATTAAAACACGTGTAATTCAAAATTAGCATATATGTACCATTCGAGGGGCAGTGAATGGCGTACGCCGGCATTATATTAGTCTCGGCATGCCAAGACCGTATCATGCATATGTCTTATTTGCAGAATATTGGTCTAGGCAAAGTAGGCCAAGTAAAGCCACCACAAGCGATTAGCCCAATTTATTAATTTATAACGTCGACGTTTGCTTGACGTCATGTTGTAAATAAACGTACAACATCAACTGTTGATGCATCAGTCACTTGCTACTTCTCATAAGTTACAATTTTGAAATTAATTATATTCTAACACGACCTCCGCAGTCTTTTATATACTCAAAGAAGAGAGACAGCTGTATGTTCAACCTCCGCGCAGGGATATTGTAGCCACTAAATTACTGTAACAGAATGGGGAAGTAACCACTGCGGGGAGTTTGCTGTATGTTATTCTTCGATAACAGCTGTGCGATTAATTCCCCGCGTATATTTCATCCGTTGGAAGCGCCACGTTACATGACGTCACTTGGTAAATATACGTCACGAAGACAATCTCAAAAGTAATTTTAATGAAATCTTAATTACAACAAACTTGCCATGCTCCCAAACCGTGCACAGCCCCGATATAAACCCATCATATACATCAGTCATATAACATTAATAAGCATCTTGAACAAGCTGAGAACGTTTGACGTCATGACGTAAGCAATGGTTTGTCACGTGACGTCTAGTGAACTTCGCATAAGGGGGCGCCCAAAGGAACAGCCTGTAAACATAGCAGCCTGATTACCTTGACCTCCGAAATAATATATTATAGTGCCCCAACAATAGCGTAAACAATGGGGTTATTGTTGTGTTAGAATCGAAATAATAAATAGGTACCTGTATTTTATCGGTGAATAAAATACAGTTAGTCGTTCGGATGCGAGTAATTAAATCATTCGTGCTAACGCACCCGTGATTTAATTACTACGCATCCGTTAGCACGAGTGATTTAATTACTCGCATCCGAACTCCTAACTGTATTTTATTCACCGATAAAACACAGGTACATATTTATTATTTCTTAACTAAAATAACTTAAACATAGGTTGTCTGAAAGTCGCATAGAATCTCTCAAACATCTCTCAAAAATGAGATACAGGGTCCAAACGCAATGGCATCGTAGGTCCGCACTGTACTACAAAAAAGGAGCAATATTTAATTAATTATACAACGAAAAAGACAAAATAGATGAAGACAGGGTTACCGACTTGGAACGGTCAGTAGGCAATAAGGCCTACAGGTTAGCTTGAATCGATTTTATGTGTACACAATCCTCGCTATTATCCTGCCTTCAGCGCCCAAAGAGACAAGACAGTGTAAACAAAACTACATCCCATCAAACGGAATTCTCTAACAATAAAGTCCACATCCAGAGAAAGTAACAAAAGAAACACTAAGATGTTGTTGTAAAACTATATAAAATACAAAATAAGAAACATCTCAGGGTGTATTCAGAATTGAACTGAACAACAACACCAAAGAGAAAACCAACTAGGGTACGACCAGAAAACCCAAGGGACGAAAGCTCATACACATATAGGTCTCCCTTGGTTGGGGTTTCAGTAGGGTATCCAGTCATCGCACAAGGGAAAAGGTGAAGCGTTGTAATACTAAAGGGTCGTTTGAAGTATATAACATCATTACAAGCACTAGCAAAACGAATGAGCTGGGAGATATAAACCCCGTATGATGTAGCACGAGGTACATCCCCATCCAGGTGTGGATATTTAACGAAGTTGAAGTCATCTCTCTTATCATAGATTTTAGTATGCATGAAATCATTAGAAATCGAGAGATGACGATCGAGGAATGCTGCTTCAGTATCCGAACTGTTGGCTTTATTCAACGTGAGCTCTGGTGGATAAATGTTAGTAACCAAACGAGCAAAGAACGGATTATCAATATTGAGTATGTCATCTAGATACCGCGATGCATATTATTAAACGCAGCAATAACTTCTTCACTCTGGCTAGCAGGTGACAAACTCAACATAACATCTCTTTCATAGCAGTACAAAAACAAATCTGCGACAAGTGGCGCACAGTTTGTTCCCATAGAAATACCAACAACCTGGCGGTAAACAGTTTTACCGTATCTTATAAAGATGTTATCGAGAAGGAAATATAACGCTCTACAAACATCGGCACAAGTCCACAAATTTTAATTATTAATAGGGGCGTTTTGTAAAGAAACCCTGACATTATTACAAGCTAGAAGTTGTACTTTCAATAGCAAATGTCTTTTGAATAAGCTGAAGCAATTTATCTTAGATTATGTGGTAGAGTAGTTTATAGTGTGGAAATGTCGTAGGTGCTTAGAGAAGAGACATGAACATGCTTACACCGTAGTTTATCAAGGACTTCTCAGATTGATTCCCGAATTTTCAAAAGCCGTTCTGCAATACTAAATAACATGTTCTTTAATCGCGGAAAGTCAGGAAGTCAATAGTTTTGATATATTGGTCGTGATACATGAACTTGAATTAGCAATAAAACGTGCTTTGTATGGAATTTTGTGTTGAGTTTGGGTATCCAGTACATTGTAGGGAGCCTCGTCTGCTTACTATTTACAGAAACCTTTATAGTCTCCATAAAGGTCATTTATAGTCTCCATAAAGTCCGGCCAAAATCGCCCCCAACGTGAGGGGCGATTTAAAACGTCCTATTTTCCAAACTCCCGAGCAGTGGCGTAACCACGTGATCACCCATGTGACCTCTTAAAATAACCCGGAGACCGTTTTGCTGTCGGAGGAGTATGCACTGTTGAGGAGTTTGCCTATTTCCTCCAGGCCCTGGTTCTGGTTCCGTGTAGCATAGAGTAACGAAGAAATCAGAAGCGGTCCGGGCGATCGAGGTTAGCATTATATTTATCATGAATTAGCATGCGTGCGAAAAAATACTACATTAAGGAGGTTGGCTGGGAAAGGACGTAGTGCCGAGATTTTTTTTAATTGATACTTAAAGCTTTTTTGGTATCATTTAAATACAAAATTATCAAAAAAAAGGGGTAGGTCGTCACACTTTTTTTTCCACCAGACGTTTTTGAAAAAGACACATATAATTATTTCTAACTCGAAAATTTCACTGAAAAGAGGAAAAATAGAGTCATTGAACATTTTCATAATTTTTTCATAACATTACATTTATTGAAAAACAACCATTAATTTTCGGTTACATATATACATTTGTATCTTTCAAAACATACACAAACAGGCTGCTAATGATTTTTTATAAAAAAAAATCTTTAAATTACATACTATTTTGGAGTTATTTTGACATTTTCAATGTAAACTACTGTACACACAATATTGACATGGAGATCGAATATAAAATGAGCTCAGTATCTACTTTTCTATATGTATTCCACTACTGGAAAACAAAAATCTTACTTTTTCAATAGCAAAATGATAAATTATATTCAGAGCTACCCATACCCACTATTTTGATGACAAAAGAAATGATCACAAATGTCGGGAAAAAATATATAAAATAAATTTGCTTAAAATTGGATATGTTACCGTCTTTAATCCTACAGTATATCCATATCTACTAGAATGCAAAAAATGAAACAATTATGTTGTCAAATAAACCAATGATTTAAAAAATAAATATTTTAGACTTGAAGATATCAAAACTTGCCTAGCCAAAACAAGAGAAACGGCCGAACACGACACATGCAAAATATTGCAGTCTCGGTTTGATTGAGACTGTTCATGAACGAAGTGAAATATGCTAGCTACCGCTCACGGCCTCTAACTTGAACATCCTTAAACAGACATGTTTGTTGATTTGCGTGCTTTGTTTACTCTTTGCAAAAAAAATGCTTCGTTTTATCATTTGATTGGATATATATACGTTGAACTAAACCTCATACAAAACCTTTATTTGGCAGGATATATTTCCTATCCATGCTTATCATATAGTCTAGTAGGAACAATCGTTTCTGAAACAAATCTGGAGGCAAGCCTGTTTGAAATATGGAACTCAACAGAGACTCCACATTCCATTATAAAAATCAATTATAATATTTAGCTAGTTTCAAACAATTAATTACAAGGCAAATTTTAGTGTTATATTCCAATTGGGTTGGGAAATTGTAAAGAAAAATGCTATTGATATTCACTGCTTTGATCAACACTATTAATAACGTACTCAAATGTCCCTAGCTTATGAATTCGCACTTGATGATGAGGCTAAGGTACTATACACCTTACAATTACACACACATTCGATCAACATGAATCGACAGTTACGGTGAATAACAACTTTATGACTTACAGTGATCTATTAAACGGAAAGGATGAAATAAAAAACAAAAATGCACAAACCTCGCTTAACCATCCATAATTCGGTATGCATTCGTCATTATGTATCCCACTAACACAGATAATATCGTCTTCATGTTCGCTGATCACTGTCCCTCGGGCACAGTTCAGTACAACTCCGCTCGGTTTTACGGAGCACATTTCCGCGTTGTTTGACATTTGTTCATCGTGCCTTACAGCAAATATAGATGTTAACGTGCTTCTGGCGCAATAACAAAAATGTTATTAAAACTTTATAGTTTCGATTTAAAGGGACGCAAGGCCATCTTGATATATTTTTTAAAAACTCACGGCGTTCTGTTCGTGTTTCTACTTAACTTGCATTTGTTAAATCATTAATAATAATTATAAGAACAGTATATACTGCGCCACACCTACGGCTACTTGCAAAAAATCACCTCTACTGTATCCGAGGTAAGACATACGGTTGTATCAAGTCTTTCTTATCCGACAGAAGCCAACAGGTCATTGTAGATCGAGCTACATCCGAAAAGGCACCGGTGGTTAGACCCTTGCGCTTCCTGATGTTCATCAATGACCTGCCAAACGGTGTGGAGGCAAAGATACGATTGTTCGCCGATGATTGCATCATCTACAGGGCAATACACACAATCCAGGACTGCCTCAATCTGCAAGAAGATCTGACCAAGCTTGCACAGTTCGAAGAAATATGCCCTTCCACCCCGACAAGTGTGATGTGCTACAAGGGTACAAGCACCAGTCATTTTCGATTACAACCTAAATAGTGGGGCAGATTGGTGACATATATTGGTAAAATTGTGCATTTTGTGACAAAGCACCAAAATTGCCACATAGCTAGACAATACTCTACTGAACATTTTTGGCTATGGACCCACGCCAGATCTTTCAAAAAGGCCGCCATTTTTAAAATGGCCGTCAAATATTCCATAAAGAATTAATGAAGCTCATAAGTAATTGGTTTCATCAAATGTTGTTATTGTAAACACACCAAATTCAGGACATTGATAGACAATAAACATATAATATAATTTTGGTCATTTTTTCTTCAAAATGGTCGCCATTTTTAAAATAGTCACCAAAAAATGCTAAAAATAGTTTGTTTTTTTTGTGTGTTTTTTTTTCTTTATTTTTTTTTGTACACGTGAAACACAGTGTAATTTACAAAGGTGTTGTTTAGGTGTATGTCTATAGGTGTATATCTATACTTCAATAAATAGTTGTTAGATAATCCCTTATACTTCATGGCTTAGGAGTTTTACACAAGAATACATTCTTTGTGAAATCTGAGCCTAGTTTGTCTTTAGTTGTCTTTAGCCTTAAGCATTTCTGAAGGGTGTTTAAATCACATTTTTATTAGAGGCTTTTAGTTAATAATAACTTCAAATATACATCCAGTGACTTGGTAAAACACTATTAAAATCAACCACAACAATCTTGAATTATTTATCAAGCATACAAATTATCACCTAGATTTATTAATGCAATATATAATTTTGACTTTAAAACTGCTTGCATATACTTAAAGTCAGATTTTTTTAAACTGTTCCTTTCATATTCTATTGCAGATTTTAATATTGTATTGGTGCAATATATTCCCCAATAAGCAATATCGTTTGAACTATTTACATAATTATTAATACTGATTTTAAAACATGCATATGAAGTAGCAAAATTAATGGGATGCCGCGGGTTAAAAAAAAGGTCAAGCTTGTCGAGTCTTCTAAACGGTTAGAGAAAAAATATCGCAAAGGATACTTAAACAATATTTCTCATCTTCGATTTATCTGAATTTAATTAAGACCTTAAATTACATTTGTTAATTTAATAAACGATATTAACAAGACACTATAATAACTGGTCATATCAGTCGAACATGTTCAATATCAGAGCTACCATTTATTTTAATCTAATCTGACTGATCTATGATCTGAAGAGTGCAATTTTTCTTAATCAGTCACAATATCCCATTTTCAAAAGACTGTATACAACGTTCCTGTTTTGACACATCGTTTGTCACACACTTGTCTCTTTGACATCTACAGTTAAGAATTCCTTGTAAACACGAAGGCCAGTGGCAGTGTTATCGGGAATGACCCCAACATACCCTCTTCCACCCTCCAGTCACCGGATGTAGGCATTTCAGGAGTGGAGGCCACGTCTCCAACAAATGTCCAGTCTGTTAAACAACTCGGCAGGTGTGCTTGATAAGAGCTGCTGCAATTTGTGACATGGACTTGTTGTATCTTGGAACCATTGAATGTCAACAAGTCTTTGTAACATGTACATGTAGTTTCTCTGCCATACATAAGGAACACATTTTCCAAGTAGCACAACTTTTGGAATTGGAAAGCTTGTGCAACCTGAACATAGTATTTCCAGGTTTTCCAAACACAGGTTTTACCTCTTTCAGCAAATGAAGATATTTCATTACATCTAGCAAGTGTGAAAAGCAACTATGCGTCTTGGTTTATATGACCTTATGATTAAGCAATACAATGTGTAACGAAGCAACTAAAGTGATTCCTAAAACTAACCCATAACCTAACTAACTCATCTAACTGGATTTACTGTACCATTGGTATAACATGTACTACAACGTCTTTGCCTACTGTATATATCATAAGTTTAGTGAAGTCTTGTTTGGCATAATTTGCCACATGCAACACACGCACTGTATTAACCTTTTAGTGAATTGATTGAGATCAGTCTGCATCCTACTCTCTTTATCTGATACAAAGCACATCTTCATCTCTGTTCCATTGAACATGTTAGTTTCTCTTCTTTCGCAACCTATTACTGAGCCAGGTAACCAGAGCTCTGCTTTTGTTTTGCATGATGGCTGTCACGCTTTCAGGTATATATATATATTCATCATGGCTGATGTATCCCCTATTAAACTTTCTGCAAGTGATATTCAACAACGTGTAAATAAACTGCTAATCATACTTCGTATGTGTCTTGTTCGGTCCACTCTCATACTCTTTTACTATTGTTTTGCATGCATAAAACGGCATTGTAAAGGAGCTCATATAGTCTGCTTAAAATCCAAATAAGTTTTCCAAAGTTAGAAAGGGCTGGTGAGACACCAAATGAACCTTAATCCAAACCTTATATGGTGCATTTAAATGAGAGAGAAGAAAGCAAGTTATAGAGTATGTTGTAAGTTGGTGATCACTAAGGAAAGAAGTGCTCTGGTTGACTTGGTTATGTCGTCTATAAGCTCCGTTACAAACACGATACATATAGGTTCAATTGATTATTTATTACGTATTTGGCGGCCATTTTGAAAATGGCGGCCATTTTGAAAAAATTGACGTGGGTTCATAGCCAGATCTTTTCAGTATGGTATTGTCTAGCTATGTGCAAAGTTTGGTGCTTTTGTCAAATAATGCACAATTTTTTCACCAATCTGCCCCACTAAAAAGGCCACCAACTTGAAGCTGAGAGCCAGTCAAAGTACCTTGGAGCACATATCCTCCAACCTCTACTGGATCAGCCATATAGACAGGACCGTGAAAAGGGCAATAGTATGCTGGGACTTTTACAAAGGAACCTCCGCGCAAATAGCAGAGAAACGAAGGCTTCAGCGTACTACACACTGGTCAGACCCAACCTGGAGTACTGCGCATCAGTGTGGAACCCTCACACCTTCAAATCCAAGAACAAGCTTGAAATGGTCCAGAGAAGAGCGGCTAGGTGCACAACCAACAGATACCTGAATACCAGCAGCGTCACAGACATGCTTAAGGACAAAAACTGGGAAACACTTGAATCCAGCTTGCGAGCAAAGATACAACTTACCATGCTCTTCAAAGTCATTAACGACTTGATGGACTTACAAGTTGAGGATTACCTCACCTCTACATCAACACGAACCAGATCCGCCTTCTCGAAGAAGCTGAGACAGTATTCGTCCTCTACGGACACCTTTAAGTTCAGTTTCCCTGTATGGAACGCATTGCCAGCAATAGTGGCTGAGGCTCCCGACTTGGTATCCTTCAAGCGAGAGTTATCCTCTCTTAAATGTTAAGGTGGTTAGGGCCAAACTTTATGTGGAGTGCGTGGTCCAGTGGTAGAGCGCCGAACTTCAGATCGAGAGGTCGTGGGTTCGATCCTGGCCGCGGCCACGTTATTTATCCTTGAGCAAGATAATTAATCCACATTGCTTAGTACTGGTTCTACCCAGGAAGCCATCGAGAGTGATTAATCTAAGTTGCAATAACTTGTTTCGCAATCGATGTAAAATAAATATGTTTAAACTAAGGGCCCAAACTGTAACTAGGAGCCTCGTGATAGTCTGGGGCTGTGCCGGTTGGGGTTCGTACCCTCCGCCGCTAAGGTGGCCGGAGTGGTTCAGACTTGAAGGTGACGAAAACGCAGTTTGGATACTTTACCTTCATTCTGCCTTCATTCCAGCTTCTCTCTGTTCTATTATTTCATTATTTTTCTTTTACTACCGCCGACAGAAACATTATTGTCAAATGTTACAACAATTTCTTAAACTATAGATGTAGATATATGAGTATAAAGCAAATTGTTTGTTTGTATATTAATAACTGTTGATTATATTGCACCAATCATATATGTGATTTATGATAGAATAAGACTAAAAAAATAAGACTCGATTTTTTATTTAATTATATGCAACAGGGAGTAAGGAGTAAGTAGACTTACTCCCTGTTTGCAAGCAGCCCCGCTCGGGAGAGTTGTTAAAAAAAAATTGGTGTCAGTAAACACACTCTGGAACAGTTCTTTATCGCATGTCTATTTTTTAAATATCTGAAGATCGTTTGAGGTGGGAATAGACATAATATGTTATATCCTCGTATGCGCTGCTCTAGACAAGTGCATTTATATATAATTACTGTTTCATGGTGGCATCTTAACTGGACACATGCATTTACTGTTTCATGGTAGCACTTAACTGGACACGTGCATTTACTGTTTATCGTACCATCTTAAATGAAAATGTGCATTTACTGTTTATGATACTATCTGAACCGGAAAATATGCATTTACTATTGTATGGTGCTGGTTATACCCAGGAAAAGTGGGTTGTCTGCCTCCACCACAAAAACAATCAACCGCCATATATAACCTTACATGTATTCATTGAAACAAAAAACACCATACAAACAAACGTACGTTTACTGATTAATGGTGTCATTTTTACTTGTCTCGTGCAATTACTAGTGTTTGGTACCACCGTAATTGGATTGGACGTATGCATTTATTGTTTAATGCAAACTGGCACTGGAGCCGCAGATATTATATATAAAAAAAAAAATACGATATATATCGTGTGTGTTTTTTATATCTCATATCTGCGGCTCTAGATAATAGAGGGATATGATACCGTATTTTTTTTTTTTAAATAAGATCTGCGGCTCCAGTGCCAGATTTTAATTGTATCATATTAACTGGATGCATGTTATCGTACCATTTTAAATGGACACGTGCCTTTACTGTTTATAATGTCGGTTAACAACTGCCGTACAATAGCTTTCTTAACTAGTCACGCGCTATTACTTGTTGATGTATACTTGAAATATGCCCGTGGAGTAACAAGTTTTGAAAACGTTTTAGGCCGTTTTACTGTGAATCATGAAGAACTATCCCTTGACACCAAAACAACAATGGAGACCAAAAAGCACTGAGTGGAAAATAGTTGGAAAGAAAACCGATTTGAAGTTGTTGTAGGATTTTTTGTCTACCCTAGACATGCATAAAGTGAGTATAACGTGTTTAAGTACTTTAGTAAAGTGATAATTTCCTTTATAATTCAACTGAATTGTATGTGTACACAAATAAAATTAGTTATATAAAGTTGCATATATTCGGATAATAGTATACATTCGGATATTGTTTAGTTCAATGTGTATGTGATTTAACAACAACGTAAGATATATAGATTTAAATGACAGAAGCCAGTTACAGCGTGCTTTTTTTAAAGCCTTCGCAGAGAGAGAAGGATACAGTAATAGACTCAGTTTGTGGCCAGCGATCACCCTAGGAGTGAATTTCAATGAGACAAAATGTCCCATTTGCTTGATTTTAATGAGACATTCACCATTTTTATGAAACATTTCGGATGCGAAGCCGAACGATCAGTGGTTTTTCGTCGACCGCATGTATCGCTGGAGGCCGCTAGGCGGGTTTGGGGGCATGACCCCCAGAACATACGTCAACTTTTTACGGTAACATAGTGTTATAATTGCTTGTCCCACTCCAGTACATAGTTAATCGCGTCAAATCATTATAGATTGGGGGATAATGGTCAGATACGACTAGAAGTTGATGAATTATTATAAAAATGGCCATGTTTATTCATAATCAATCGATTTTCTTCGACACCCCCGCTTTCACGAAGCAAAAGCGAACCAGAAGTTTACCGACATAATCTCGTTTTGATTTTTTTCATGTGATTTTCGAATAATTTGATATTTTCTCATTTTATATATTTTAATTGCGAATAAATGGATCTGAGCAAATTTACTTGATATTTTAAATGAAATGTAAATAAATATATTTTCATTACAAACCGAAATGGGAAAATGGATTTCCCCGAATTCGGTGCAACAATTTGTTCCATTTGTCTTTTTTTAATGCGATTTTTGAGATTTTGATGCGAGAATATCGCGGAATCGCGGCCTAGAGTGATCCCTGGGTGGGTATGTAAATAGATAGGTTTATAAGTGCATTACTACCGTCTCGCCACAAATCTAGCTTTTATGGTGATATCGGTAGAGCGTCCGCTTCACATGCAAGGGGTCCCGAGTTGAAACCCGCTAAGTGCCTTAAATATTTATATGTAATTTTATGTGTAATTTTTCCTGTCCGATTACAATACATATAGGAATTTGGAAACTGCTAGAACAAATAGATTACAGTGGTTTGTTAACAACCACGGGGATTGGACTTAATTACACGGGACTGTCCAGTTTAAGTCCCCTTCAGACGGACAAGGCTTAGGGAAAGTGTCTTGTCCAAGAACCAGTGTATTATGCAGAAATTCTAGAACTGGGTGTGCAAATATGCAAACAGGGTGTGCAAAATAATTTGCTAACACCAATTTGCACCAACAGGGTGTCTATGGGCTAAAGTATTTTCACAGAGGTGCATTTTAGATCATCTTTCTTCTATAAATGTATACAAAACATAACAATATTGAGAAAGTAAGAGTTGGAGGTGTTGTTTAGCAAAAAACAAAGAAAAACTTTTTGTCCCCACCCACTCCTCCAAATGTTGGCCGCAACTTTTCAAAAACGGCCGTGCAAAGGACGGCTGCACTGTTGACTGGCTAATACATTGCCAAGAACACACCAATGAAAGTCAGTGGGGCCGGTGATGCTCAAACTGCTGAAAGTGACTCTTACTTTAGACTTCAGTATTAGTTATTATTCATAATTTTGATAGAGCATCATCAAAATAAACCGACCAATCAGTGACCAGAAATAAGACATACTATACATTCTGGTAGCAGGGCTTTTTTCCACAAAATTGGGAAGAGGCCCAGGCCTGTCCATTTTGGGAAAAAAGAACGCGCTTATTTCTCATTTAGGGAAAAATACAAGGCTTCATAAATTAAGTAAATATGACATTAATATACTTTATTTATATTGTCATCCATTATTTACCATAATTATTGACTTTTCCAAGTCGGAATTTACTTAGCAGACAAAAACACACTGCAGAATTCATGCTTTTTCTCAAATTCTGAGAGACTGCTGTTTTCCGATTGGGAAATATTTCTGCCACAGTTGGGAAAAAACAGTCTAATTTTCTGTTGGGAAGAGGCCCTTTACAGGCCTCTATTATATAAGGTAAAAAAGCCCTGGGTAGGTGATAAACTTGGTCTTTATCCTTGATGTTCAACCAAGTTTACTGCTAAAATTAAGGTATATACAGTGTGATTCGTTTAAAACCCTGCAGATTTCATGCACATTCATGCAAACTGATTCAATATATGTATGTTTTAAAATCAAAATCTTGAAAATTATCGTCTTTTTACTCTGCCGAAGATTTTTATTTTACTATAGAACTTAGGATAAAAACCGAGTAACACAAATTTTATCACCTACTGAAAATAAAACAAAATCTCAACATCTCTGCAATGCAAAATTATGAATACTGCTTATGAGGTGTGTCACAAAACACCCAAATCTAACTATTTCCCCCAAATCCACCCAAATCTACCCCTAATTCCCCCAAATCCACACCAAATCTATATTTTATGGTGGAACAATGCTGTTAATATTGTAACTAATCTTTCACAAATAAAATAATTATTTGGGAAAAATGAAGATATTGTTGTTAATTTGTTACCAGATTAACTTTTTTTGCATTATTTTTACACATGGTGATAGAAACAGTTACATGCATTATTATATCTTCATTTTGCTTAAATGAATTTTTTTTTGTGATATTTCTTACACAACATCATTGTAACACTATATAATGTATATTTGGTGCAGATTTGGGAGGTTTAGGGGTATATTTGGTATATTTGGTACATAAACTTACTCCCTGCTAATAGTAATATTGCCTCTGCTGATGATGGTCATATTGTTGTTGCTGTAATATATCTTACCTTTATACACCAATATTGATACGACTTTTTAGTTAAAGGGACTGAAGGCAATCTTGAAAAGTATTAAATGGGTGTCAATCCAAATACAAAATAAAACAGTCATAATGTCTTTCAGTTTGCATGATCTGTCCAATTGAAATGTTGTTAATGAAATAGATTCAGGGCTTTTTTTCATGGTTTTGGGAACATGACCCGTACCCCTGAAATTGGGAATTTTAGCGTGATTTTTCATAAAATTGGGAATTTTAGCGCGCTTTTTAATAAAATTCAGAAAAATATAAAGTAAAGCATTCCTTTCATAATTATATCTTTAAATACTGTTTTTTATACACCAAGATAAACAGAAGCATTTATAACCTTTTGAACCCCAAAGACTTAAAAAAAAACAAAAAAACATTTATTTTTTTTAATTGGGAATTTTTTCCTCTTAATTGGGAAAAAAAGATATGTTTTGGCATTGGGAATATGTCCGAATTTCGGCTATAAAAACAGCCAAAAAAAACCCCTGCAGATTGATCTGGAAAACCAGACGACTGGTAGTTTTTGTTGTATAAATCATTAATATTAGTTAATATGATGCTTAACGACTCTTATACATTCTTGTTTTGTGGCCGAAGTAGTAGAATTTAATTATATGCACAACTGTCAGTAATACAAACTATGTTACTCTGTTTTATAATTGATATTGAATGATGATTTAGCAAAAAAAACTCAGCCGAGTCGTCTTGTAAACAGAAGGCCAAACATTTTCATAACAACTGATCTCATTGTTCTCCCCAGGCTATTAAGGCATGACATGTCACATTTAACGTGCCTTCACAGCCAAAATGCTTTTGCAACATGCCTTAATTTTGAAAAAAAGTGTAACACATTATAATTATTTCATTTTTGTTTAGCTTAAATAAGTTTAAAACACAATACATAGAATCACTAGTCTATTTCTTATATAGATCAAGTGTCTTTCTGACAAACTACACATACATATAGTGGTCATGTATAAGGATACAATCTGAAGCATGTTTTCTCTGATAAAACAACATGCCTTGAGAAATTTCAGGTTAGAACACTGGATCTCTGAAGGTAAAATGTTGTCCCAGTGTAACATAATATAATATATTGTTATTACCATGACAGGATTTAAAACCCTTTGATTCCTTCTGCTTTAATTTGCCTATATATAATCCATTTAAATAAATATACTGTCATTGATATGAAACCAGAACAATGTTTTAATACATTGTTATGTTCTTTTCTTCAGGTTTTTACAAAACTTTCCCCATGGAGAATAAAATAGTATCAGATTTTGAGCGTTTACGGGTGTTCTCTAGTTCCATTGGGAAGATGGATGATCTAGTGCACGATCTGAGCATGGCTTTGGAGGAGGCCGCTAGTCACAAACGATCCAAGAGTGACGGCGGTCATGGCGCCTCCTCGTCCAGCTCAAGACGTCACCCACGTAAACGCAAAGGACGGCGGAGGCGATATCCACCGGATACTGTAAACATCAGTGAGGCATCGCAGAGTAGTCTTGATGAAGCAATTAAAGATTATATGGAGAACTGCGCACAGAGTGATTCGGACGATTTAGCTCTGGCCCAGCATATAGTGCGACTGACCATGCCGCTGAGCGGTAATTATGTTCCCACACAGGTGGAGTCGGACTCGGTTAATGAAAGCATGTTTTCACCCGTGAGACCACAGCGACGCAGAAAAAAATACAAAACTATGGATTTAGATCCAGATCCTAGCTCATCTCAGCTTGATTCACCCATTCAGATCAAACCAAAATATCAGAGACAGAAAACCAAGGCTGAATCCCTGCTGCCCCATTGTAGCATGGGGACCAGTCCCATTGACGTAGGAGGTTTTCCGCTGACGGGAAAGGAGGGCGGTGTTGAGGATACGACCCCCGGAAAGAGGAAGCGCAGCACGAGAGCACGGGACAATAATGGCGGGTCAGAGGTGGGTCGACAGGAAGACAATAATAAAGATGAGGACTGCATGGACCAGGCCGCTTACTCACAGTAAGTCTTCTTTTAATGCCCAGCCATTCGGAGAATGGTGGAAGGATATATATCTATATATATATATCTATATATATATAGTGTTACTTCTGTCTGTCCATCCATCCTAAAAATGTTGTCCGGATTCTTACTAGGGTAATTGTTATCCAGACTTTCTCCAAATTATATAAGTCCGATAATCAACCCCATCACCTAAGTTATTAAATTATTTCAAAGTTAAGCTCCTTGGAAAGTAAAAATTCATGAAATTAATGTTGTCCGGACTTCTAACTTGTGTAATTATTATCCAACATTATAACCGTATAATCCCTAAAAAATGCCCCTCCCATAATAAACACCAGCCCTCCCCGCACCATTTTTTCAGAAATATTTTTTTTTAAACACCAAAAGATGCAAGCTATTCTGTTTCATTCACAATGGAACATACAACTTAAAATGCGATGCATTAATTGATCGATTGACATGCAGACTGGTTTCTTGGTAAAGAAAATAATAAATAATGTCTGATTTAAAAGTTAAATTATGTATTTTTGATCTCAAATAAACGCCCCCGAGGGGGAGTTTATTAGGTATTATACGGTATTTGGTTATATGATATCAGACTGCATATTGTTTCCAGGGAAAGCAGCAGTACCAGCTCCACCATGAGCAGCAGCAGCAGCGAATCCATATCTGGGGATGAGTACTCCATCACGCATGAAGGTAAATAGATATAATTTGTATTAATGAGTGAGAGATTCACCAGGATCAGATGCTTACTAGTAGGCCTTTTGATTTGCTAGGTTTTGTGGATATGCTTCAACATGCAACACTTACACTTTGAGAAGTCAGTGTTTTATCTACAATTTCATACCAGTGAGTCAATTTGCATCAAAAACTGGTGAGTCTAATCAGCCTATGGAAAAAAACAATAAAACAATTATAATAACAGTGAGACAAAATGGCGAAATTCAGCCCATTAAACACAATGCAAAATATGCTATTTTTGGAGGTCAGTCCAAGGCTTTTTTACCTTATATAACAGAGGCCTGTAAAGGGCCTCTTCCCAACTGAAAATTGGACTGTTTTTTCCCAACTGTGGCAGAAATATTTCCCAATCGGAAAACAGCAGTCTCTCAGAATTTGAGAAAAAACATGAATTCTGCAGTGTGTTTTTGTCTGCTAAGTAAATTCCGACTTGGAAAAGTTAATAATTATGGTAAATAATGGATGACAATATAAATAAAGTATATTAAAGGTGAAATATGGCGTGTCTTTTGAGTATATATTCGGAAATATATGTATATAATATACAATCTGTTCAAATCTTACACTTATTGGTTGTCCCGTTTTCTCACAGTAGCCAATTTTATCTCATAGCGCACACGCTTCGAGTTTCGCCCTGGTAAGTGTCACGTGATCCTGTGACGTCATTGGTACCAAACGATTAGCCGTGTCGCGTTGAGTTGTATAGTATTGTCTATGTAGGATTACATTTTATGGTACTTGTTAAAAATGCCGTGTGCTGTTGCTGGGTGAAAACGTTTGCATAAGGAAGGACAAGATAATAACCTAAGTTTCTTTCGTTTCCCTAATCGAGATAATGATATATTAAGATCTGAAGTGTGGTTAGACCGTTACCGAAGAAAATCGGCCCACTCGTCGAGAAAGTGGGAACCTACGAAAGACGCGCGAGTTTGTAGCAAACATTTTGAGTTGACTTCGTGGGATGTCCATCCTTTGGTTTCATTATCTTTGAATTTGGAGAACAAAAGGCCATGCATATTAAAATCAACAGCGGTACCAACGATATTTGACTATAAAAATGAGAAGTGCATTACCCCGCCGTCTCCAAGCAAGTTGTATTCGCCTATTCGACCGGCGTTGAGGAGGAAATTCATACATGAAGTAAGATTGAAATTTATGTTCAATTACCTTAGCACCTCATCGGGTATACGTATGATAATTTGAAGAAAGGTGTATAGTCTTAGATATGTATATACACCGTGAATGTTTAGCTGTTGAATTAGAAGCATGCGTCTTTACTTGAATCAATGAAGAGTTGACGGCGCTAATAATATGTAGCCGTCATATTTTAAAATATTGCTAAGAACGTTCAGTATATAAATTTAAATGAATCCGGTGAAATAAACACTGCGTCTTTGTTCCCAAATTTTAATTTTAATAATTTTAAATTATAAACCCCTTCTGCCAATAGTGTTATAAATATATATTATCAACATATATAGGTCTATGGATTTGAAAAAAAAAAAAAATGTTTCATGGATATCTATTACAAGGCAGAAAATTAATAATATTACTAGCTTTTATATTAATTCAGTAATGTTTTATGGCAAAACAACAACAATAACTCCTCTTAGCTCGTGCAATAAGTAAAACAAGTATAATAGAATAATATACTTTATATTATGGTAATTGCATATGTTTGTTCTGTTTTCGATCTGTATATCAGGAGTAAGTATACATGAGTAAGTATAACATGAGTAAGTATAACATGAGTAAGTATACTTACTCATGTATACTTGCTCATAATACATTTGGCTATATTATTTAAATCACAGTATTTTTCTGTCTTTGTGAGCGACAATTAGAGCTCGCATATCATGTGATATATCCGTCTTGTGCAATACGCGTCTGCCCTCGGCGGTATTACACCGCTCAAGTAATTGCAATAAACAGGAAATATATCATAAAACTAGGTTTCCCTAAATGGTGCGTGCTTTTGTGATATACCGACGTATGTACCCAAATTAGGCTGTACTTCAATAGTGCACCGCAGTATTTGATTAGTCTGTATTGATATTTGGGGGCAGTAGAGACTAGAGAGCGTGTCATATTACAAACACCGCTCCTAGAGTGTTTGGTGTTAATGGCGACTTATGGCAAATATATAATACTATAGAAATTATATGCTGTTTCATTTATTATTGTTTTCATTATATTTTTTTTATCAATTATGGATAATATCTAATAAATATATTTGTTCCATGTCTACTTATCGGCAAAAAAAAATCTGACGCTCGTATTTAGACCAGGTCTATTCATTCGGAATATACTACATTTCGCGGTTATTGTGTATGTACCAAGATATTCAGTGTTGCGGGTGACTTACTGTCAGATTTCGATGAAAACAATGTTTACGTTGTTTTTTGTTTGTTGTTGCTGTCAGTGTATAAAGACACTATTTTGTTAGATTAGTGAATAGTGTAATGAACCGCTGAACGTAACGAATGGCATGACACGATAGTCTTTACAAGCTCTCCATTTGCACCGCGTTCGACTTCATCATCAGTTGATGAATCCGATGTATTTTCGTCCTCAGACACGTATTCTGGCTCAAAATCGTAAGGTTGCACATTGTGTAACCGTCTTATCACGGGCATTTCCTCTGACTCGGTATCATGATCGCTTAATTCTCGCATTTTCACACAAGGTATACTGTTTTGCGTTCAGTCCCAATGTAAACAAAAAAATAGTTTGTTCCCATGACGTCACTTCCGGTAATTCGCGCAAGAGTTTTTCCCCTTAGATTTTTTTCGATATTTTAGCAATGCCTGTTCGCCTGTTCGATTTTTATCTTTAAAAACATATTTTTACTGAACATACATCAATGGCATAGTAATAATCATATCTATAATGATATTTAATACTTAAAAACATATTAAAAGCGGATTTGTTGATTTAGGACCAATTTCTGCTTTAATGTCATATTTACTTTATTTATGAAATCTTGTATTTTTCCCAAAATGAGAAATAAGCGCATTCTTTTTTCCCAAAATGGACAGGCCTGGGCCTCTTCCCAATTTTGTGGAAAAAGCCCTGCAGTCACTAGTACCACAACATTCTGTTCACTTAATGTCATTCTTGCACACTATGCGTGTTTTAAATAAACGTATGTCAAATCCATTTTTCTACATATCCCCTTGTGCTCATACTTTCTATTAAAGACTACTTAACACTTTATCATTAAGTCAAATGAACTGAAAATCAATCTTGAGAAAACACATGCAAATTAGGAACTTTGGATTTCTACATAAAACTATTTTAGCATCCTATGCTACGGAAGTAATATTTATTATTATAAGGGAGATAACTTGCAAATATTAATAACGACATAATGTAAGATTTATGCATCAAATGTTTTTGATCTTTTGCCTGTCAGAGGTCATCCTCTTAGGTCTACGGGAGACACGCCAATCTTGAAGAGAAGAATTTATGAAGCATTGCAATTAGCATCTCGATTTATTAGGCCACTTAAAAAAATATGTGTGGTTCAGGTAACCCGACCGACCCTATTTTAAGGGGCCGACCCTAAAACTTTTTATGTAAAAATTAAAAAAATAAATAAAAAATCGAACTCAAGGTATAGTAATTTACCATATTAAATTCATCCTCCATTTACATCTAGATAAAAGTATGGAGAATGGGCCTAGAACCTTCTAACCAGTTACCTGCAGAGTTGCTGCAAATTCTATTGTAAACACTCCATTTACGATGGAGCCATGTTTCCACATGTGCATATGTGGTTCCATGAAGAAGACATTGAATGAGCATGATAAAAAAAATGACAAAATGAAGGTGGGGTGGGTGGGGCTCCTACTCCTTTGCCTCTAGCGGGATTTGCAGTGGTTGTATTCTAAAATTGCCTGCGTGTATCACTCCCTGTGCTGTTTACACATACATGCATATTATTTATGACAAATAGCTGATGATGAGCAGAGTGACTTCTTCCACGAGTCTGGTCCTTCCAGCGGCATACCCGGCGCCATCCCCTGGTGGGAGAATGAGCGCGTGAACAGCGGTGACGAGTCAATGGTAACAGACAAACAGTTCCAGCAGATACTCGACGGCAGTTTCCAACACCTGTCCAGATCCTCTCAGATAGCGTTCAAGGCCAGGGTAACAAAGATTATGAAGCACGTAAGTGAGGCATGATGTGGGTGTTATAACTTCTTGTGAATTGGGTACATGCTGGGAGATTGGGATGTTATAACTTCTTGTGAATTGGGTATATGGTGAGAGATTGGGATGTTATAACTACTTGTGAATTGAGTAATGGTGGATGCTATAACTTCATGTGAATTGAGTACATGGTGGGTGATGTGGATGTTATAACTTCTTATAAATTGAGTAATGATGGATGTTATAACTTCATGTGAATTGAGTACATGGTGGGTGATGTGGATGTTATAACTTCTTGTGAATTGAGTACATGGTGGATGTTATAACTTCATGTGAATTGAGTAATGGTGGATGTTATAACTTACGTGAATTGAGTAATGATTGAAGATGTGGGTGTTATAACTTCTTGTGAATTGAGTAATGGTGGATGATGTAGATAGTATAACTTCATGTGAATTGAGTAATGGTGGGTGATGTAAATAGTATAACTTCTTGTGAATTGAGTAATGGTGGATGTTATAACTTCATGTGAATTGAGTACATGGTGGGTGATGTGGATGTTATAACTTCTTGTGAATTGAGTAATGATGGATGTTATAACTTCATGTGAATTGAGTACATGGTAGGTGATGTGGATGTTATAACTTCTTGTGTATTGAGTACATGGTGTATGTTATAACTTCATGTGAATTGAGTAATGGTGGATGTCATAACTTATGTGAATTGAGTAATGATTGAAGATGTTTGTGTTATAACTTCTTGTGAATTGAGTATTGGTTGGAGATGTGGGTGTTATAACTTCTTGTGAATTGAGTAATGGTGGGTGATGTGGATGTTTTAACTTCTTGTGAATTGAGTAATGATGGATGTTATAACTTCATGTGAATTGAGTAATGATTGAAGATGTGGGTGTTATAACTTCTTGTGAATTGAGTATTGGTTGGAGATGTGGGTGTTATAACTTCTTGTGAATTGAGTAATGGTGGGTGATGTGGATGTTTTAACCTCTTGTGAATTGAGTAATGATGGATGTTATAACTTCATGTGAATTGAGTAATGGTTGGAGATGTGGGTGTTATAACTTCTTGTGAATTGAGTAATGGTGGGTGATGTGGATGTTATAACTTCTTGTGAATTGAGTAATGGTGGATGTTATGACTTCATGTGAATTGAGTAAGGGTTGGAGATGTGTGTGTTATAACTTCTTGTGAATTGAGTATTGGTTGGAGATGTGGGTGTTATAACTTCTTGTGAATTGAGTAATGGGGGATGTTATAACTTCATGTGAATTGAGTACATGGTGGGGGATGTGGTTGTTATAACTTCTTGTGAATTGAGTAATGGTTGGAGATGTGGGCGTTATAACTTCTTGTGAATTGAGTAATGGTGGGTGATGTCGATGTTATAACTTTTTTGTGAATTGAGTAATTGTTGGAGATGTGGGTGTTTGAACTTCTTGTGAATTGATTATTGGTGAGTGATGTCGATGTTATAACTTCTTGTGAATTGAGTGATGGTGGGTGATGTGGATGTTGTATCTCCTCGTGAATTGAGTAATGGTGGGTGATGTGGATGTTATAACTTCTTGTGAATTGAGTAATGGTTGGAGATGTCGATGTTATAACTTTTTTGTGAATTGAGTAACTGTTGGAGATGTGGGTGTTTTAACTTCTTGTGAATTGAGTATTGGTGAGTGATGTCGATGTTATAACTTCTTGTGAATTGAGTAATGGTGGGTGATGGGGATGTTGTATCTCCTCGTGAATTGAGTAATGGTGGGTGATGGGGATGTTATAACTTCTTGTGAATTGAGTAATGGTTTGAGATGTCGATGTTATAACTTTTTTGTGAATTGAGTAATTGTTGGAGATGTGGGTGTTATAACTTCTTGTGAATTGAGTATTGGTGAGTGATGTCGATGTTATAACTAATTGTGAATTGAGTAATGGTGGGTGATGTGGATATTATAACTTGTTTTGAATTTAGTATTGTTGAGTGATGTGGGTGTTATAACCTCTTGTGAATTGATTGAGTAATGGTGGGTGATTTGGATGTTATAACTCCTTATGAATTGAGTAATGGAGAGTGATGGGGGTGTTATAATTTCTTGCAAATAATTGGGTAATTGTCCAGTTAAGCCGAACCCACGGTTATTCAAAGAAAAAGAAGTATTTAAAATTACCTACAATGCTTAAATATACTGAAAGGAAGAAGAAACGCATACTCACAAAATTGCCTTTACTACACTATTATACACACCTTTCACGTAATTTTTCTCAATATATCTCAATATTTGTACAAAAAGGGGCTACGACTAATTATAAAAAGAACAACTCTGCCATGTAGTAGACCTTTTAATCAAAGTATACCTTATTACATGAAATGCATACATGTTTAAGTTTCGCTTGAATAGTCAAGCCATTTCAGTATTGTGTTTAATGTTAAGAGATTGCAACATTTAAAGCCTAAGTTTGCTTACCTGCTTGACACAAATGTGCATTCTGTCTATATGAAACTTTAAACTGGTAAACCATTGTTGTGTTCGGTACTGTTTAAACCTTCTTTCCGGAAGGACAGGCCTAATGTCGCCCTGTACCATTCGATTAGCAGTAGCATATTAAACATACACTATGTAGCGGAAATACCCATTATGTATTGCGTTTCTTTTTCCTTTCAGTATATATTCTTCTCAAAGTCTCCGAAGGTGCAAATCTTATAAACAAAAGAGAGCAGAGCACTAGCTTGACTGTTTTATTTGCCAATCCCAAGTGAATTGAGTCTGGGATTCCAAAATGAATGTTACTAACCGATTGACCTAAAGATATTTTTAAAGGGACTGGAGAGGATCTGTAACCCTTATAATGTTCTGTTTTGTATGCATTAAAAATTCAATCCGCATACAAAGTTTGGTTGACTTCTTATTTATGACTTCTTATTTATGAAAATGTTTGGACTGGAAAACACGACGACTCCGCATATCGTGTTGTTAAATCATCAATGGGTACATATTATAACATTTGCAGACCTACAGTTATACATATTATTAAAGCGATTGATGCACTATTTTCAAACAAGGTTTATTTTAAAGATCTCTGAAAAACTTTTGAAAAAGGTGAAAGAATTATCTAAATGCCATGAAAAATAAAGGAGATATGATCTATTGAAAAGTTGCAAAGACACATAAAGGGAGGCGGCCATCTTAGAAAGATGACGTCATCGCGCCTTTTTACCATATATGGCATATTGACAAGATGTCTTTTAAAGCAAAGAAAATCACTGCAAATGAAATTTACACATTTTACATCTGTTTATTTATTTTTAATCAATTTGCAGTGATTTTCTTTGCTTTAAAATGTATTTTGTCAATATGGCATATATGGTAAAATGGCGCGATGACGTCATCGTTCGGAGATGGCCGCCTCCATTTAAGTTCTTAGTACATTTTCTATAGGTCATATCTCCTTTGTTTTTTATGGCATTTTGATAATTCTTTCAGCCTTTTTCAAGTTTTTCAAAGCCCTATTAAATAAATAGTGTTTGCAAATAGTGCATCAACCCCTTTAAAGGAAAATGTAAAGCAGCACATGAATTAATATTATAAATGATGTATGCACCAAAAGCTAGCAAGGTTGTCGAGTTTTCCCGACCAAATTATTTCATTACAATATTAAAATTAGACTAAATCAATTTGTTTTGCACTAGTTTAATGCATATCTACAGTGAATATGCAACTGAAATATATTATGATAATTTTACTCTTACTTGGATTGACCCCCAATACTCTCGCCTCCAGTCCCTTTAAGATTCTTGGTGTATTTCTTCCATCAAATAAAAGGTAAGGCAGAAGTGAGGGATCTCGATGATGATCAGATTTTGTCTTTTGCCTAGGTGATCTAAAGTCATTTTCCCAAGTGCCTAGGTGATCTAAAGTCATTTTTCCAAGTGCCTAGGTGATCTAAAGACATTTTCCCAAGTGCCTAGGTGATCTAAAGTCATTTTCCCAAGTGCCTAGGTGATCTAAAGTCATTTTCCCAAGTGCCTAGGTGATCTAAAGTCATTTTCCCAAGTGCCTAGGTGATCTAAAGTCATTTTCCCAAGTCCAAGTTTATGTTGGCCACAGTCCCATACACATTGCTTACAACTCTTTTTGTTAAAAAAATAAATATTTACAGAGTAATTATTACACAGACAGACATTCCAAAATCTGGCTTATGTGAAGTAACTCCCAGTAGGAAATATTTTATGGCAGGAATGTTTCTTGCAGAAATGTTGTGTTTATTTTTGTCTTAGTGATATGGTTCCTTCTGCTCAGCCCTATTATTGTGGTTTGGTTTTATAGTTTATTAAAATCTCGTCATAGTGAAGTTTTGTATACAATTAAACATTACATATGCTTTTAACTATACCATTTTAAAAGAATTATAAGAGACTGTGTGCAGTTTGATTGTAAAGAAAGGTTCACAAATAGTTTTACACAATATTTTACTCTTTCAGTGTGGTAGAGACATACGCTTTGGTCGAAGGAAACTGAAAGGACAGGTATGTTTTCGCTAGATATGTATGATATGTTGCAATATTTGTATGGGTGGTGCAGTAATTGCAGTATGTGTATGTGGGGTGGTGCAACATGTTGCAGTATATATATATAGGGAGTGGTGCAATATGTTGCAGTATATATACTTGGGGTGGTGCAATATGTTGCAGTATATATGCATGGGGTGGTGCAATATGTTGCAGTATATATATAGGGAGTGGTGCAATATGTTGCAGTATATATACATGGGGTGGTGCAATATGTTGCATTATTGTATACTTTCATATTGTCCCGTTTAGTTTGCATTGAGCTAAGTGTGCAATATTCTATGATATTGCACACATTGATATTGCACCGGAACTTTTTCTCGTGCTTGCTAAGAGCCGCGAAATAGAAACAAGAAACTACTTTCAAATAAAATAACGGAATCCTTCCTATAGTGTCAACAAAAAAATACGTGTTTTTTTTTTAACCTTTTATGGCAGAAATTTATAAAATAATTGAAATGGTCATTCACCCACTGTTTGGTAAACAAACTTTAGAAAATCGTTGATGTTTTTAACAACGTCAATCGACGTCGTTTTCGCGCAACATAATCATCCACACAAAATGAAACTGAATGACAAGATAGGAATTCCATCAAAAGCTATAAAAATGACAAAATACAATGAAAAGTAATAGTCATACAATTAACATTGATCGAAAACAATATGAAAGTATACAATAAAAAGGTTATTGAATTTGTATGGCTAAATTAATATTTAGCCATACAAATTCAATAACCTATAGTATATATACATGGGGTGGTGCAATATGTTGCAGTATATATACATGGGGTGGTGCAATATGTTGCAGTATATATACAAGGGTGGTGCAGTATGTTGGAGTATATAAATAGGGGGTGGTGCAATATGTTGCAATCTATATACGGGGTGGTGATATTTATTGCAGTAAACATACATAGGATGGTGCAATGAATTGTAGTGTATATATGTTGATTTCAGATACCAAGTTACACGGTACAGCGGTTTATCCTTAATTTACCATGTTGATTTCAGATACCCAGTTACACGGCACAGCGGTTTATCCTTAGTTTACCATGTTGATTTCAGATACCCAGTTACACGGTACAGCGGTTTATCCTTAGTTTACCATGTTGATTTCAGATACCCAGTTACACGGTACAGCGGTTTATCCTTAGTTTACCATGTTGATTTCAGATACCCAGTTACAAGGTACAGCGGTTTATCCTTAGTTTACCATGTTTGATTTCAGATACCCAGTTACACGGTACAGCGGTTTATCCTTAGTTTACCATGTTGATTTCAGATACCCAGTTACACGGTACAGCGGTTTATCCTTAGTTTACCATGTTGATTTCAGATACCCAGTTACACGGTACAGCGGTTTATCCTTAATTTACCATGTTGATTTCAGATACCCAGTTACACGGTACAGCGGTTTATCCTTAGTTTACCATGTTGATTTCAGATACCCAGTTACACGGTACAGCGGTTTATCCTTAGTTTACCATGTTGATTTCAGATACCCAGTTACAAGGTACAGCGGTTTATCCTTAGTTTACCATGTTTGATTTCAGATACCCAGTTACACGGTACAGCGGTTTATCCTTAGTTTACCATGTTGATTTCAGATACCCAGTTACACGGTACAGCGGTTTATCCTTAGTTTACCATGTTGATTTCAGATACCCAGTTACACGGTACAGCGGTTTATCCTTAGTTTACCATGTTGATTTCAGATACCCAGTTACACGGTACAGCGGTTTATCCTTAGTTTACCATGTTGATTTCAGATACCCAGTTACACGGTACAGCGGTTTATCCTTAATTTACCATGTTGATTTCAGATACCCAGTTACACGGTACAGCGGTTTATCCTTAGTTTACCATGTTGATTTCAGATACCCAGTTACACTGTACAGCGGTTTATCCTTAGTTTACCATGTTGATTTCAGATACCCAGTTACACTGTACAGCGGTTTATCCTAAGTTTACCATGTTTGATTTCAGATACCCAGTTACACGGTACAGCGGTTTATCCTTAGTTTACCATGTTGATTTCAGATACCCAGTTACACTGTACAGCAGTTTATCCTTAGTTTACCATGTTGATTTCAGATACCCAGTTACACTGTACAGCGGTTTATCCTTAGTTTACCATGTTTGATTTCAGATACCCAGTTACACGGTACAGCGGTTTATCCTTAGTTTACCATGTTGATTTCAGATACCCAGTTACACGGTACAGCGGTTTATCCTTAGTTTACCATGTTGATTTCAGATACCCAGTTACACGGTACAGCGGTTTATCCTTAGTTTACCATGTTGATTTCAGATACCCAGTTACACGGTACAGCGGTTTATCCTTAATTTACCATGTTGATTTCAGATACCCAGTTACACGGTACAGCGGTTTATCCTTAGTTTACCATGTTGATTTCAGATACCCAGTTACACGGTACAGCGGTTTATCCTTAGTTTACCATGTTGATTTCAGATACCCAGTTACACTGTACAGCGGTTTATCCTTAGTTTGCCATGTTGATTTCAGATACCCAGTTACACGGTACAGCGGTTTATCCTTAGTTTACCATGTTGATTTCAGATACCCAGTTACACGGTACAGCGGTTTATCCTTAGTTTACCATGTTGATTTCAGATACCCAGTTACACGGTACAGCGGTTTATCCAGGAGAGGCATAAGTGGAACAACATACAGGGCAAACCCACGTGCTGGTACACCAGTCCCAATCACAACAGTTACAGTAACGGTGGCAACAGTAACATCCTCACTGACAGCAAACGACAAAGAAAAACACCACCACCAACTGAAGGTAAAAAACATTATAGTCTAAAGTTAAACCTCAGAACAATGCTCCAGATATCATAGGGTCAAAGGGTATTTCACTTGCTGAAGTTTGAAGAGTAATTATCAATGATGTGTTGCATTGTTTACTTACACATATACCATTTTGGTACTGAATTGATAAATTACCAATGACAAGTTCACTCTTTATTTTTATGGGTCCGAAGGGAGTAATCACACCATACATTTGTCTGTATGTCCGTTCATCCTTTCGTCCAAAACAAAAGTGTCTCAGCCATGACTTTGAAAGAACTTAAGGGATTTCCATGAAACTTGACACACATGTTAACCATAATTAGAAAGTGTGTCGTGTGCAACAATCTGGTCCGTACAGCGAAGGTCTAGGTAGCACTTGGAGATCAAAGGTCAAATGAGTCATAATTTTCGGGGCATTTATGACAGGTGACATTTCCTGTTTCAATGTTGATTTCCCAAATTTTAATTTTAACTCTAAAAATTACTTATCTGGGAATTTTAAAAATATTATTTTTTGTCGAAAATGTATAACATCTGTGTAACATGGCTATGGCAGTCTTTTTATATAACTAGAGTTAATATAAATCATTTATACTGTTCTCTGCTGTCTTAAACAATACTCAGTCATATAGTGTTGCTTCACATTTTAAAAATAATGTAAATATATATGTAAAATGCAAACAATAAAATGTAAAATGGGTGAATTAGAGGAGTCCAATTTAATTGCCTCAATTTGGTGGCGAACATTGACATTTGGTCAGAAAAAGGGTATTTGACTGATGTACTGGCAACCCTGACTAAACATAACATTATGGTCTACCACAAAATACTACTGCTACAACTAGAACTACTGCTGCTACTGCTACAGAAGCTGCTGCTGCTACTAGTTCTACTAGATGCATCCTTCCAACTTGTTTTAAAATGTTAATTTTGAATATATTTCATGTACAGGTTTTCTGGGAGACACCACAGAGCCAATACCAGAGTCGAACATCGGAAACAAGATACTACAGAACATGGGCTGGTCCCCGGGTTCAGGTTTGGGTTCTGACGGCTCAGGGATCAAGATTCCCATTATGGCATTAGTGCGGCCGGGCCGCAGGCAGGGTCTGGGATTGTCAGAGAGTCCAGGATCCAACTTTACTTCTAGTTCACACTTAAGGACACTTCTGCCAAAACATGTGACACATTTACCAAAACATGTGGCATTTAGACCTGAAAATGTGACACCTTTGACAGAGAATGTCATGACTGTTCAGACAGAAAATGTGACGCCTCAGCCAGTAAAAGTGACTCGTCAGCCAGCAAATTTGACAGTTCTAGCCCAAAACGTGAATATTCAGTCAAGAAATGCGACAGTTCCAGCTGAACCTACACAGGAAAATATACTTCGGTCAGAAAATGCAAGAAATGAAAACATGCAATAGGTTGTTTTTGTCAGAGCAGAAGCTCAGGAATTATATATATATATTTTATAGTGACAGAAGTTTTAGTATTTTAAAACAAAAGCTAAATTCACCAGTTGCTTTAATTACTTTGCCCTTATGTTAAAGGGGGTACATCAGGATTTTTCTAGAAACATCATAAATTATAAAATGGTTCCTGTTCATGATAAAACACTTATATCAATCAAAATATGATGTTAGAACCATTTTGTTTGTCTCTAAACTTTGAAAACACCATATAGCTAGGACGGATTCAGACGTAAAATGCTGAAATTAACCCTGGTGCGTCACCTAGGATAGCACGTATTACTGTGCAGAATGAATTTCTTTGCAAATAAGGGATACTTTTTAGGCTCATTCATTATGTTTTGGCCATGTAGAATAGAAAATATTAATATTTGTCAATTTTAAGTCGGACACCTAGACCCCATGAAAAGCCTAATGTACTCCCTTTAAAGGGACACACGGCAATCTTGAATAATTCATCAAGCATCTAAATTATACCACTATTGACTAAATCCAAAATTTGCTTTCATGTAATTAAGTAAATAAAAGGTACTAACATTTGTGAGTTGTCAAGTTTTCTTCATTATTTTGAGATAGGTTTTATTATATTAATCAACATATTGAAGTAATATGCAAAAACAAGCATGTCTGTTGTTGAGGGGTTAACGATATTGCGTTGTAAACCTTCTCGCCCCTCTCCGCTGCGGGTTCGAATCCCACTGGGATCTCAACTTGTAAGTGAAGTAGTGTCGATTCTTACGGATGGCGGGTGGTATACAATACTGGTTCAACCCAGTGAAAACGGGGTGGTCTGCCTCTACCACAAAAAATTCAACCGTCATGTATGGCCTAAAATGTGCCAAAAAAAAAGAAGAGTAAAACTCTGTTCAAACAAAGCTTTAAAATATTCCAATAATTATTAATAAAGATAAACAAACATCCAAAGTATCATGGACAGGAGAAAAACTAACGTGAACACCATGGGTTTTAAAAAAAATCAAGATTGCCATGTGTGCCTTTAAGTACATTTAATAAATTTGTTGTGAAAAGACACAGTGAAGCATTTTATGTTTCTAAGATTTAAAATAGCATGACAGTGTTTTCACTATCTCAATAATGTACTTCATTTTTACAATTTATGGAGTGCCAAACTTTTCACAAAATGCAGTATCTCTGGTTTAATCTGAATTGTCTCCCTTTGACCAATACATGTTGTCGTTATCAAAGGAAATATGCTTGTCAAACCATACACGGGCTTTTCAAACCATACGCACAGATAAATCTGAAAGATTACTATATATATTTACCACAGGTAGGTCAAATTGACTGACCTTGACCTACTTTTTATGCCAGTCACGAAAGTGGCTGAGGCAAGTAGGATTACCCTTGTCCATCTGTATGTATGAAAACGTATTATATTCCAGTTTTTCATCCATTTCTCAGACACCAGATTTCTCAGAATTGGCAGTTGTTGAGCTTTCAAACTTAATACATCTTTACATCAACATGACAGCAGTATGATCCTACCAAAAGTAGGTTAAGGCGAATGACCTACACCTATTTTTCACACTTTGTTAATTTACATTGAAGTTTTACGTTTACTTTGTTAAGTCCATTAGTCAGATACTAATACAGATACATATACAGATTTCAAACAACATGTTCTTACTAAAAGGAGGTTGGACAAGTTGAGTAAACATTTGTATGTACCTGTGAGCTTGTGTTGTATCACAGACCAGACTCTATTGTGCCCATCGCGGCAGGGAAACTTGTCGTGTTAGTTGGCGGACGGTCTTTAAACCTTCGAACTACACACACACACCCCGCTTGTGTTGTATCTTGAAATCTACATCACAAAATGGATTGAAAATTCACACATATCTTCATCTCCATTAGACACCATGACAGACGCTCAGCTGCTCTGACGGACGGTGCCTCTTGTTTATACAATAACAGCTGTACAGCATCCACACTTCAGTCACACATCTACATTACAGCAATATGTTCCTACCAAATGAAGATAAATGTGATAGACCTGCAACTAGTTTTCTTTGTTTTTCCTTAATGTCACGTTCAAGATTTACATTTAAGTCTTCAGTTACTCCATTAGTTGCCTATCAAATCCCAGAGCTGTCACACATATGTCTACTTACGTTTTTTCAATGACTTAATTGTTTTTACTAACAAATTTGTTTACTCCATTTTTTAAGCAACTGATAACCCAAGTGGGGCTTTGGGGCCAATGGACACATTTTCTAGTCACACATTACTTATTTTTGGTAATGTTTTTGGTAATGTTTTTGGTAAGATCCATTTTAAGCTCACCTTTGCAAAGATCATAAGGTGAGCAATTCATGGCCATTTTGGCCCTCTTGTTTTCTAAGTCATGGTAGACCTAGTCTATTCAAAAATCAAACACATATATCTAGCCAAGTAACAGTGTTTGACCTTTGTGCTCATAGAGCAGTTATATTTGACACTTTGTAACTCATTCCTTCTATAAGAAAGTACGAGAATAGTGTTAAAGAAATTTGTCATTCCTTATATAAGCAAGTATAGTGATAAGGAAACTTGTAATTACTTATATAAGCCAGTATAGTGATGAGTAAACTTGTCATTCGTTAGATAAGAAAGTATAGTTATAAGGAAACGTGTCATTCCTTTAATATATAAGCAAGTATAGTGATAAGGAAACGTGTCATTCCTTATATAAGCAAGAATAGTGATAAGGAAATGTGTCTTTCCTTATCACTATTCTTGCTTATATAAGGAATGACACGTTTCCTTATCATTATACTTGCTTATATAAGGAATGACAAGTTTCCTTATCACTATACTGGCTTATATAAGGAATGACAAGTTTCCTTATCACAATACCTGCTTGTATTAGCAATGACAAGTTTTCTTATCACTATACTTGCTTATATAAGTTATAAGCAGGTATTGTGATAAGGAAACTTGTCATTCCTTATATAAGCCAGTATAGTGATAAGGAAACTTGTCATTCCTTATATAAGCAAGTATAATGATAAGGAAACTTGTTATTACTAATACAAGCAAGTATAATGATAAGGAAACTTGTCATTGCTAATACAAGCAAGTATAATGATAAGGAAACTTGTTATTGCTAATAAAAGCAAGTATAATGATCAGGAAACTTGTTATTGCTAAATACAAGCAAGTATAGTGTTAAGGAAACTTGTCATTCCTTATATAAGCCAGTATAGTGATGAGTAAACTTGTCATTCGTTAGATAAGAAAGTATAGTTATAAGGAAACGTGTCATTCCTTATATAAACAAGTATAGTGATAAGGAAACTTGTAATTACTTATACAAGCAAGTATAGTGATAAGGAAACTAGTCATTCCTTTAATATATAAGCAAGTATAGTGATAAGGAAATGTGTCATTCCTTATATAAGCAAGAATAGTGACAAGGAAATTTGTCATTCCTTATATAAGCAAGTATAGTGATAAGGAAACTTGTCATTGCTAGTACAAGCAGGTATTGTGTTAAGGAAACTTGTCATTCCTTATATAAGCCAGTATAGTGATAAGGAAACTTGTCATTCCTTATATAAGCAAGAATATTGATAAGGAAATGTGTCATTCCTTATATAAGCAAGTATAATGATAAGGAAACTTGTCATTGCTAATACAAGCAGGTATTGTGATAAGGAAACTTGTCATTCCTTATATAAGCCAGTATAGTGATAAGGAAACTTGTCATTGCTAATACAAGCAAGTATAGTGATAAGGAAACTTGTTATTGCTAATACAAGCAAGTATAGTGATAAGGAAACTTCTCATTCCTTATATAAGCCAGTATAGTGATGAGAAAACTTGGAGTGCTCGGCAGATGGGGTAGAACTCCCCAAATTCATGTTCATTTTATCATTTTTTGTTCATGCTCATTAAAGGTCTTCATCATGACCCCTGCATTGTTTCAGGTGCCATCTCGCTCATATCACTAGAGTAGTGGAAGAAAAACAATAAACGTGGCTCCAGCGTAAATGGAGTGTCTACATTAGAATTTGCAGCAACTCTGCAGTTCTGCAGTTGAGAAGGTTCTAGGCCCATTCTCCATATTTTAGCTCGATGTACATGGAGGACGAGTCTGGCATGTTCATTCCTGTTAGGCGCCAAATAACCTTTCAGGTGTTGGTGCGCCTTAAAACCCAAGTTCAATTCAATTGTCGTTCCTTATATAAGCAAGTATAGTGATGAGGAAACTTGTCGTTCCTTATATAAGCAAGTATAGTGATAAGGAACTTGTCATTCCTTTTATAAGCCAGTATAGTGATGAGGAAACTTGTCATTCCTTATATAAGCAAGTATAGTGATAAGGAACTTGTCATTCCTTATATAAGCCAGTATAATGATGAGGAAACTTGTCATTCCTTATATAAGTAGATCAGCTGAAGTAGATAATAGGACATGGAAACCACATGTTATTCCTTATTAAGCAAGGTCAGTGACAAGGACATCTTTTTCTTCTACATGTAATTCAAGTCTTAATGTAGTGACTTATTTCCACTTAATGGCATTAAAGACATCAGGATCAGTTATACTTTTTGTGAGTTTTGAACATTGTTTCAAATACATTTGTTTTGTTTTCAATAAATAAATAAGAAATAAGTTGTTGTAAAATACATCTGATGTAAATAAGTTAGATTTCTGTTTCAGTTTTCTGTTTCTCTATTATTGTTTTAAGTTTCCTCCTCAGGAACTGTTAATGTTAGTTGTTCTTTGTTATGTTCACATCAGCCCCGTGTGGTTCCGGGGGCCCTGTTTGGTTACGGGGCAAAGAATAGAGCCACTGAAGATCCCGTTGGAGGGGAAGGCAGAGGGGTAGAACCCCCACAATTCATGTTCATTTTATCATTTTTTGTTCATGCTCATTAAAGGTCTTCATCATGATCCCTGCCTTGTTTCAAGGTTCTAGGCCCATTTTCCATATTTTATCTTGATGTACATGGAAGATGAGCCTGGCATGTTCATGCCTTTTAGGCGCCATATAACCTTTTCATGTGTTGGTGCGCCTTAAAACCCCAATTCAATTCAATTGTTTCAGGTGCCATCTCGCTCATATCACTAGAGCAGTGGCAGAGAAACTTTAACGTGGCTCCAGCGTAAATGGAGTGTCTACAATAGAATTTGCAGCAACTCTGCAGTTCAGGGTGAGAAGGTTCTAGGCCCGTTCTCCATATTTTATCTCGATGTACATGGAGGATGAGCCTGGCATGTTCATTCCTGTTAGGCGCCATATAACCGTTTATGTGTTGGTGCGCCTTAAAACCCCAATTCAGAAGAAAAAAATCAGACAAATACTGTATTTATATGCATAACTTATGACTACATGCATGGCATGTCTATATAATTATACAATAAATGCAATATTGAAGTATTTATACAGTTTATGTCACCTAAGATCATTGTCCAATATTAAATATGCTGGAGGGTCAAATCAGTGAATTGATTGAGTAAAGGGATACATAAGAATTAATGGTTGGTAACTTCCAATTTCAGCTGTATTTTGGCGAGTGTAAGAAAAGTGATAGATGCGAGCCTCTGGCGAGTATGTATCACTTTTCGATACGAGCCAAAATACAATTGAAATTCTAAGTTACTACCTTAAACATGTAATTTTATTATCCTGCAAACTGTTTTAAATAACATAATTTAGCTGAAAAACAATGGAAACAACAGCTGGAGAATTTTTTTGTCTAAGGAAGTTACTTTGGCAAAACATGTTCATATCTATATTGATGATAAATTCAAAATACTTTATTTTGATAACGCATTGTATTCCTTAATTGATAATTATAAAATATAAATGTGTATATGTGTAGTTCAAATGGTTGATTCACAGCTCCTTAAAGTTGTGGAACAAATAGCACGTGCATCCAACTAGCATAATACAGTTGGGTAGAAAGTGTTAGGATGATAGGAACATTTGTTGTATGATAAATGCCAATCCTAAAGTATTTATCAACCATTAAAATAAACACCTTTATTAACTGGTGCAGTGTGTGTGATTGAATGTAGTGCTGCAGACTAGTTTTGTTTCTAGTTTACAGATCTTGAAAAAAAAACACTTCACATTGCATATTCTCCCAGGTCTGTTGTCCCAGAATACTCTAAAATGCATTAAACGGGACCTAAAATATTGAGAATCTCAGTCAAATGACGCTGTATCTTGCAATTAAGAATATGTTTTGCATCGAATTTGGTAAAACCATTCTCTCAGTTTTGAAATATTTCGATAATTAACCCAAACTCGGTCCTGACTGGGATTGAATGCGCGATCCCTGGGTTACTAAGCCGCGATGCTAACAATTACACCAGTGCTACCTATTATCTTTTCCTTTGTTACTCTATAGCAACTGGTGATAGGACGAGAACGTGATATGGCCGTTTGTCATACTGCAAAGAAATTTCTCAGGATTTCATTGGTCAATGCGCCGTAGACATGAGCCCATGTCTACGTCTCGAGACGTGAACATAGGACGAATTCCCCGTAGGTACAATACACAAAAACAAAATGGCGACGTTAACGTTGCCGATTCGTTTTGGAAACCGCCGATTGTTTCCTACCTATCGCTTTTCTGCGCTTTCCACTGTGTGTAAAAGTCTAAAATAATCGTATGTGTAATTGTTTTGGCAATTTTACAGATAATAAAACTTTTCTGCGCTTTCCACTGTGTGTAAAAGTCTAAAATAATCGTATGTGTAATTGTTTTGGCAATTTTACAGATAATAAAACGTCAACATAGTGACAAAATACGTTTATTTTATTAAAAAATCCGCCAAAATCGACGTTAGAGCGATGACGTCACGAAAGTAAACAACGTCTAGTTAGAGTTACGTTGCGGGGAAATTGGCGCAATAAAAATGAAATCGTGTTTTTGGCTGGGTTTTTTCTTAAATAAATGGTTACAACTTTGAAGTATGACAAATTCGTTATTAGGATTCTTGACAGGGAACATGGGCTCACATTCCCTGCCTGGAAATATATATTCCCCCTCGCCTAACGGCTCGGGTGAATATAATTTCCAGGCAGGGAATGTGAGCCCATGTCCCCTGTCAAGAATCCTAATAACTAATATTGCCATACTGCAAAGAAAATTCTCAGGATTTCATTGGTCAATGCGCCGTAGACATGAGCCCATGTCTACGTCTCGAGACGTGAACATAGGACGAACCCCATTACTCAAATACACAAAAACAAAATGGCGACGATAACGTTGCCGATTCGTTTTGGAAACCGCCGATTGTTCACTTCCTATCGCTTTTCTGCGCTTTTCACTATGTGTAAAAGTCTGAAATAATCGTAAGCGTATTTTTTTGTCAATTTTACAGATAATAAAACATTAACATAGTGACAAAATACGTTTATTTTATTAAAAAATCCGCTAAATTTAACGATGTTAGAGCGATGACGTCACGAAAGTAAACAACGTCTAGTTTGAGGCACGTTACGGAAAAATTGGCGCAATAAAAATGAAATCGTGTGTTTGGCTTTTTTTTTCTTGAATAAATGGTTACAACTTTGAAGTATGACAAATTCGTTATTAGGATTCTTGACAGGGAACATGGGCTCACATTCCCTGCCTGGAAATATATATTCCCCCTCGCCTAACGGCTCGGGTGAATATAATTTCCAGGCAGGGAATGTGAGCCCATGTCCCCTGTCAAGAATCCTAATAAGGGAACATGGGCTCACGTTCCCTGCCTGGAAATATATATTCCCCCTCGCCTAACGGCTCGGGTGAATATAATTTCCAGGCAGGGAATGTGAGCCCATGTCCCCTGTCAAGAATCCTAATAACTAATATTATTTCATTGTATGTGAGGATTTTAAGTCTCCTGTGAATGACTGGCCAGGTGGGAAATAAGTTATAGTAGTTTAATAATTGATTCCAATACGATCCAGGGTGGGATTGATCTCTCAACCATTGTCCCTCATCCATCGTACTAACCATTACACTGACATCATCAAGTGTTTGACAGCTTCATTTCTTAATATCGTTATCAAAATCTTCCTAAGGGACACTGTCCGTAACTTTTAGCTTATAAAACACCCAATAATTATGTTCGCAGACATTTATAATATACACTAAACATTATTCAATATTTACTAATTAAAAGCAAGATTGTTTAACGGAATTCAATCGCGGTACAAAAAAAAGCAAATCCACTTCGTGGGTTTGAACTCGCAGCCCAAACTCGCAGTAAAAATAAGTGTGCGTGAGCGTAAAGTTGTCGGAACTCGCTCCCGACTGAGCTAAGCGGGCTATACATATTACGCAATACATACTATGGTGAAAACCTAGTGCGCTATGGAAGTCACGTGAACGCATAAAAGGTAAATATTGTGGGTCCCACTTTATTTACATTTAATAATTAAAACTTTTTTTTTTCAAACTCACGAATGTATTCCTACATACTTCTTAGGGTCTATCCTCATGTTTTCATGTATACATTTCAATGAATAAAAGTCAGACAGTTATTTGGTTATGCTCAATATCTGCTTACTTACGGATAGTGTCCCTTTAACATTAAAAAGATATGTTTTTATCGAGCAAATAAAAAACTCACACCTTTTGATGGAAAGGAAAAATGATTCGGGCAGAAAAATGTTTCTCCCATGTTAAGTATTTTTGGGATGTAAACATCTCGTGAAACAGACGATAATTATGTTGTAGCATTGATTTGTTTGTGCAATATATACGTCCATATGTGCTTGTCACCGGGTTCAGAGAATGACTTCTGATTTAGTTCTTGGACTATTTTCTGCTGTTGAGTCAGTTTGTATTAACATACTTTGAAGAAAGGTTATACGGTGCGGTCAGGAATGAACATTCCAAGTCACCCTCCATTCTCACCTGTAGAAGTTCTCCAACTCCATCACTCAAGTAGTACCAGAAACATATAGAGTTGATGTAGACATCGAATGAACATGCAAACAATAAAATGGAGATGAATTCGCCAGTGGGGGTTTGAGTGGGTGGGTGGGGGACGAGGGTACTCCAGTCTACCGGGATTTGAAGTGGCGCATTTCTTGCCTGGGATCACACGGAGGAATGTTTTGATTAAATGTAAGACATGAAAAATCATTCTGTGATTTCGGTGAAATGCACAGTTGTAAATATAATTGATAGTGCATCATGTTGATGCTTTTACATGTGCTAGTATTAAAATAGTAAGTAGATAGTAGGTTTTGTAGATTTATTAGATAAATTGTTTTGTTATATTCTACTTGTTAGCTCATCAGAGCCAAAGGCTCAGAGGTGACCTATTGGGATCACTCATCGTCCGTTTTTGCGTTGTTTTCCTTTGCTTTTCCCCGTGTGGTTGCCGGGGTACAACCAGTGCAAATCCCACTAGAGGCAGAGGGGTGGCCCCCCTTTCATGTTCATTTTATAATTTTTTATCATGCTCATTTAAGGTCTTCATCATGAAATGGAGTGTCTGCAATAGAATTTGCAGCAACTCTGCAGTTCTGCAGGTTAGAAGGTTCTAGGCCCGCTGCGGGGGTCACATTTTTACATAAGAGGTATATAGGCACCACGGTGGTGACGGTTTTACAAAGAGTCCTATTGGACAATCTTTAACCACTTTAACCTCCTCTGAAACTACTAGAGCCAGAGGTCTTGGTCTTATATCGTGCATGCAGCATACGCTTATGGTCCTCTACCAAGATTGTTTAAATGGTGATCATATGGCTTAATGTTAGCATGACCCGGGGTGGGGGAAAGTTAAGTATAGTTTTAATGGAAAATCTAAAATTACCAGACCTCTTTTATATGACCTACTTTTGTTACTGTTGCAAGTGTCAGCAATGGACAGAGATCATCAAGTGAGCGAATCGGGGCCATTTGACCGTCTTATTTTGTGTATATCTTGATCTCATAAAACAGTATATTTTGGACAGAAACTAGTAACATCATGACTATCATGCACAGTGTGCTATGGTTTATGCGTTTTCTTCCATTACAAGCAGAATAATCACTAAACTAGTCTTTGTTGTAATAATTGTTTTAATAGACAAAAACTAAAGGAACCTAATAATCGCATTGTTTTCCTTATATGTCCCACTTATTAAAAATCGTACACAAATAAAAAACCTAGCTTAAAAAAGTGTAGGCAACAGTCTTGGAGAAATGTGTCCATGGGACACGGATGCCCCCACTGAAAACAATCCGTGTAAAACGTAAAATTTGACGAAAAAGGAGCCATAACTCTGGTAATACTAAAAGGAGCCATAACTCTGGTAATACTGGCTTGATTTTGACGCCGAAACGATATTCACATCTTGACATCATAGGTAAGCATCATGTAAAGCTTCGAAGCAATCGGTTGAAAACTGTGGGAGAAGAATAGACACACAAACTTTTCGGGACGGAAGGACGGACGGACATGGATAACGCTATATGCCCCCTCACCATTCGGTGGCGGGGCATAATTAAAACCTCGCCATCTACATGTGTTTAATATTGTCAAGTGTTGCTTATTATATTGAGGTCAGCGCAAGACTGATATCTCCTTCTTTGATCGTAGTTATGATTGTCCTGCGCTGAATTCCTCCATATCATCCAGTGTAGTTTATGCTGGCGAAGGTTATATTGTAGATTCATACTAAATAATACTTTCAGCTGGATCTGCCGGATTGGGACGAACACTGGACTTTACGATCACGTTAAAGTAGTCGTTATTAAGAGTAGTAGGTTCCCGTAGTCCTTCTAAATATTCTGGCTTTAAATAAACTATACCTCCCGCATCCATCGATTCTTACAGATGCTGGTGGTATACGGTATTGGTTCTACCCGGGAACTGGTACATGATCTGACTCCACCACTAACATTCTCATATATAGCCTAAAACGTGCTGAAAATGACGTAAAACACCATTCAACCACCCAGTCTATTCTATGTTGATGAGTCGTAAATTACACAGCATTCAATTCAGTTCTGCTATGGGTATTAAATCGGCATTGTGACCCACTTCATTGCATACTAGGCTAGGATCTTTTGTTTGTCAGATATCAGTTTATCTGTTTATATGCAAGATAAGTATGTTTTAAACTAGCATGTAGTAATACAACCGCAGTGTTTAGAATGTAGTAATACAACCACAGTGTTTATGTTTTTCAAAAAAAGAATGAGCGTTTAATCGATTTATTATGCCAACTCACTACCAAATATCTGTGGATAAGTATACCGTTTCCATTTCACAGGCGTGGCCGAGTGGTTAGAGTCTCTGACTTGCAATCACTTGCCCCTCACCGCTGTAGGTTCGATCCCTCAGGGGCCTAGGAATCTTTATGTGAGGAAGCTATCCAGCTGGCTTGCGGAACGTCGGTGGTTCTACCCAGGTGCCCGCCCGTGCACGAAAATTGCCCGGAGGGGCACCTGGGGTCTTCCTCCACCAGTGGAAGCTGGAAAGTCGCCATATGACCTTAGCTGTTGGTGCGACTATAAAATCCAATTCAATTCAATTCAATTTCACAGGAGTAACGAGCAGTATGTTTATAGAGGATCTTATATGAGTACTTGTTCATTATTAAACTGTTTAAACGAGTTGGCAAAATGATATAATGCGAGGATCTTGCCGAGCATTATATCATTTTTGCTAACGAGTTTAATAAATTCAATAATAAATGAGAACAAATGTTAGATTCTATTTATCACATAACTCAGATATCGACTTTTATTGCATTTTGCCTGTCACTTTAACACTCGAAACCGACAGGGACTTCTTTTTTTGACGGCGCATACTAGGCTTATTTGCTTACTTGTATAACTAGTGGTATATCGAAAATATAGAATGGTATTATTCCACTCCCACACCGTAAGTTATGTGATAAAATAGATTAAACTATGTTACCAGTATGAAGATCCTATGTAAAGCTTTGCTGTCAAATCGTAAGTAAACTGTCAGCCCACATGTTATATATCTGCATTTTGTGAACATGAATTTTGCTCTGTTGGATTAAGGCCACGACAAACGTGAAAAAGGCATTACGTGGTCCGAGTATTAACTTTCATATTCCATCCAACCCCTTCTCTAAGAAGCGACAACGTGGGTTGTCTGGGGTATGAAATAAAACCTTAATTTCGGCTTAAAAAGTTTGTATATTGTAAAATTAAAAACATGTAATAGGTAAATTTAAACAGGTTATCGATTTTTTCAGTAAAAAATGCTTTTGAAACGTTTTATTGTCGAAATATCCGTTATAAAATCCTGCTAATGTAAGCTTTCTCCTCGCTTAATGGAATTAAGGCGGGACCACGTAATGGGTAGTTGTATAGAAAAGCAAACATTCTGCCATGAATTGTTGTGATTAAATATAGAGTAGTATTTGTTTACATTTGTCACGGAGCATTCACATGCTGCAAACGAATAAAAAAAATAGTGTCACTTTTAAAGGGACACACGCCAATATTAGTGTTTATTAAACATTGAAATAAGTTTCTCGATTTATTGATCCAGTATTCTTTTGACTTTAAACCTGCTTGCATATAATTAATTTTGAGTTTTATTTTATTTGTCTTATTCTACCTAAGGTATAAATATATTATTGGTGCAATACATTCAACTGTTAATAATATGCAAACATACATAGCTTTAAACTGTTCTTATAAATAGCTTTAAACTGTTCTTATAATTACTATTAATGATTGAACAAATGCAAGTTATGCAGACGAACTAACAGAACGCCGCGAGTTTTTCAAAAACTTAAGATTGCCGTGTGTCCCTTTAATGCATTCGGATGTTATTTAATTATAGTCATAATCGTTTAACCCATGTGGTATGGATGGGGATGTAAACCGGGCGGTCCCGTGTATCGGTCTATCCTCCGAGCACGTTAAAGAACCATAGGAATCTATTCGATAATAAGAGTAGGGCACGGTTCCCGGATTCCTATGTATCCTTCCCCTCTCTCTGGGGCGGCTCTAAATAACATATACTGTGTTGATGAGCCGTTGAACAACATTCAATTCAATTCATGTATATTTGCAATGTAAATATTTTTAACAAATAGTCTATGAGACATAGTGAGCGTATCATTATTTTGAACAACACAATACGATTATTTGTATACTCAGCAAAAATAAAAAGTATCCACGTTGTCTCCCTTCAAAATCTGAGACTGTAAGAAAGAACTAACAATTGTAGCATGATTTTTTTTTAATAACATCCTTGTTTGATGTTCACACAAAATGTCATCGAAATATACCGAATACTTAAAAAATAAATCAAACTTTAAAAACATAGGTGTGAAAACGAAATTAACAAAACTTAACAAATGTAAAGATTAGCGACAATAGCACAGATTTAGCAGTCTAAGCCCATTCAAATACACAGAAAATGTTCCAAACCTCGCTAATATCTCATGTGTCCACCGTTACACCGAATACACTCAAAAATGCGACGTCGCATGCTTCTGACGTATGGACTGACGAAGCATCGAGCATAGTTGGGACGTCGTGTACGTCAGGATGACCCTATCCACAGTGTTCAGGACCTTGCAGCAGCATTTGTCGGCGAATGGAACGCATTAGCTCCAGAATTCGTCAGTCGTTATTGCGTGTATTCGGTGTAACGGTGGACACATGATATATTAGCGAGATTTTGAATATTTTTCTGTGTATTTGAATGGACTTAGACTGCTGAATCCGTCCTATTGTCGTTATCTTAACATTTTTTAAGTTTTGTTAATTTCGTTTTCACACCTATGTTTTTAAACTGTGATTTTTTTTTTTATTATTCGGTATATTTCGATGAAATTTTGTGTGAACATCAAACAAAGATGTTATTAAAAGTAAATCATGCTACTTCTTACTGTCTCATATTTTGCAAGAAAACAAAGTGGATACTTTTTATTTTTGCTGAGTATATGTTCGAAGTAATAGTAATTTGAAAATTGAATTGAATTGAATGTTGTTTAACGGCTCATCAACACAGTATAGGTTATTTAGAGCCGCCCCAGAGAGAGGGGAAGGATACATAGGAATCCGGGAACCTGCCCTACTCTTATTATCGAATAGATTCCTATGGTTCTTTAACGTGCTCGGAGGATAGACCGATACACGGGACCGCCCGGTTTACGTCCCCATCCGACGGACAGTAATTTGAAAAGTAGTCGAGAGATTTTGTCTCACAATTGACTGCGTTTGCTACCGTGTTGCGGTAAAAACGAAATTCTCAGACAGTAAAACCACTTACATACCATCCCAGATTGTACATTTTAATTTAAACATGTTTCTTTTTCATCGATTGCGAAATAAGTTCTTGCACATTATATTAATCACTCTCGATGGCTTCCTGGGTAGAACCAGTACTAAGCAATGTGAATTAATTACCTTCTCAATGATAACTAACATGGCCACAGCGAGGATCGAACCCACGATCTCTCGACCTGGAGTCCGACGCTCTACCACCGTACCACGCACTCCACTAGGGGTATACATTCAAATCTTTAAAGTAACCACCCAAACGACACGTATTACGGTTTGAAATTGTTTTAAACCAAGTTAGAAGTTGACAGTACCTGAACAGTATTACAACACAGTCGCGTATTAAATACCTATTTCTGCAGTGTGTGCGTATGCGTGCGTGCGTGCGTGACACAATTTCGTCCGAAACAATCATGTCTCAGCTGTAACTTTGAAAGAACTGAAGGGATGTCCATGAAACTTCACACACATGTTAACCACAATCAGAAGATGAGTCGTGTGCACGAATCGGGTCCGTTCCGTCCGTCCGTCGGTTCGTTCGTCCGTTCGTTCGTCCTTCCGTCCGAAACAAACGTGTCTCAGCCATAACTTTGAAAGAACTGAAGGGATTTCCATGAAACTTCGCACACATGTTAACCACAATGAGAAGATGAGTCGTGTACAAGAATCGGGTTCGTACCTCAAAGGTCAAGGTCACACCTGGAGGTCAAGTGAGTCGACATTTTCGGGGCATTTGTCACTTATTGCTGGCATTTATTCTGTTCAGATATTCTAGGTATTATACAGAACACGTAGATTTTTTTTAGATAATTAACGGGATCTTTAACGTATATATATTTTCATTTATAAACGACATCAGGATAAAGCAGCACATGTTACCAGCTAGTATTATTGAATTATTGACCAACCCCTAGCGCCCAACAAATACACCCTGAACAAAGCATGTCTTACAATATCACAACCAGCTGTTACATAAAGGCCCGGGCAGGGTTCTGTGCTATGCAACTTGAAAGTCATTAGAAAATAAATAATTATTTCGTAAAATAACATTTTTTATAATAAATAAATTGTCTAGAAATCGGTGGATTTCTTCTTCTGGAATAAATGAATATGTCGTTTTTCCACAATTATATTTTTGCACTAATGCTGAGATATTTGAGTCATATTACAGCGTCCATCTATAGTATAGCTACGGCATGTTGCATACTTGCAATCTTACTTCCAGAACCTAAAGTGAATGACAATATACAATATACACGACTATCAGAACACGTTGTTCAAAACGAATATTCGACGAATATTGTAGAAAACATTATCCCGTTGATACGCAAAGTTAAAAGCGCTTGGACTATTAATTTAGTTAACACGGACGTTCTGTTAGGCCGTTGAAAGGTTAGCCGCTAAAGAGATTGCCACAACTTTAGAATGCTCGTTCGGAAACCTGAGCTTGGTGGACATTGATGAGAGGTGTTTTGAGTTCTGGACGTCAGATGTGCTTTTGCTGAAGGTTTTTGAGTTCTGGGACATCGGTTCGGTGTTTGGAATTTAAAACTTTGACTGACTTTTGCTTTTTTCTCTCGCTCAATACGCAAATAAACAATTCTAAGATGGAGTTATGTGCGTCATATAGCGTGTACGCGTTTGTTTTTGTGGTTATGTGTGGCGTTCACGCCAACGGAACCGCTCTAATGTTCGAACTTACAGACAGAACTCGTTTCTGTATCAGCGAACGCTTTGAGGGACCAAAGGAGTACCAATTTGAGTATCGAGTAATTAGGGGTGGCAGGTATGACGTCGACGTCTCGGTTAAGAGTCCAAATGGCAAAGTTCTCCACAAAAAGCAGAAAGTAAAAGAAGGAAAATTTCAGTTCGAGACTTCAAGAGGCGATTACACGTTTTGTTTCGGAAATGAGTTTTCCACGTGGGCCCACAAAGTTATCTTTTTCGATCTACGACCAGCGGTACTTGATTCGTTAGCCGGGGAGGCTGGGGTGGTAAAACCATTCGTGGAAACGGCGTCCGGGTCATCATGCGATGAGGTTCACAAAAAGATGTCGATGGTAGTCGACTACCAACGTGATTATCGACTCAGAGAGCTGATAGGTCGACATATAGCGGAAGGGCTTCACTCCCACGTGGCATGGTGGTCCATCGGACAAACGCTGGTTATTTTGATTGCGGGGATGGGACAAGTGTTCATGCTGAAACGATTCTTCACGGACAAAGTTGTGGACCATTTAATAAAGGAAGATACTTAGCAGTGTAACTTATATTTTATGTTAGTTTTTCATGTTGAGTTTTAGGCTAAACAAATTGTGGTATAGGCCTTGTTGTTATTTTCTTTTGTAAACGTTTGCTTCGTTTTGCTGCGTGAAAATGTTTGTCACTTTAAAAGAGAAACATTAATGTTTGTCTCTTTAAAAAAATGAAACATTAACTCCGGAAACAAAAGGTACATTCCTGCCGGGTGGGTATATAACTTGAAAAATCCGGACAATGCAGCAGTTTTGTGTGATTTTGTGATAACATATGATGGAATTGTAAAACACAACATACTGATCTGTTGTTATAAAATACCCTTTATTGACTTCGATAGTAAGTATAACAACAGGGAATATATATATTTACTATATAAACTATTAACTCGATAACAATGGTGTAATACTGCTTGTGAGATAATACTTTGAGAACAACTTGTTTGTAATACTTAAGCATGTGTTACATATATAAATACATAAACTGCGCCTTTAATACTCTGGGCCTATTTATATATATTCAGCGTATCTACTCGATACGATATTGGAAAGGCCTCATATGTGAGTTAGGCGACCTGGGTAAGCTATCATATACAAACGCTAGATCTCCCTCTCTATACTTTATATATATAGTAAATGCTACACAAATGCACATAAACTGAAACGCAAACGAAACACAACTCGGAAATTTCCGCTGTATATTGTATATTCTGCACACTTATTCCACAATATTCCAAGAAATCCCAAGATGTTTTGTAAAAAAAAGTTGCAGTTAATTAGAGGAAGGACACAACTGTGATGTTGTAGACGTTTTAATCAAACTACACCTTGAGAAATTCATAAATGTTGAAGTTCCGCTTTGAAAAAAATAAAACAGTTCAGTACTGTCTTAAACCACAGACCTAATAACAAATTATTAATATGTCTGTGATTAAACGTAAAGAGTTTGCAAAATTGTGCAGCCTAAGTTTGCTCAAATGCTTGAGACAAACGCGTACTCTGTCAATAATGAAACTTTGAAGGAATACTGTATTATGTGTTGTTTTAGTATTTTTTCCGAAAGGAAAGGTCTTACGTATCCATGTACCATTCGATTAACAGCACCGTATTGTACATACAATATAGTAAAAATTCCCGTGTTGCGTTTCTTAAATGCGTTTCAGTATATGGTTCGATTGTTCATGTAGTATTTCTATATATACTTCTTGTATGGTTCAAATAAATAATACTAACATGATAACTGTTAATCAGAAAACCCTATACAATGGGGATGAGTTGTTTTAGCAATCGCAGTAATTTTTACATGACTTGATTGCACAAAAAAAGAGAGAAACAATGTATAGCACACATACCCTATACTTAACTGAGCAAATCAACTAACATCTATATTCGCACGCTATAGCCTACTACGTGTTACTAAACATGCAAACGTAATGACACGTGTACACACGTGCTGAACACTGCATTTCGTTTTAGTTCATTAAAGGGACACACGGCACTACTGAAACAGTTATCTAACATTACAATAAGCATTTCGATTTATTAACCCTTAACCCGTTAAGCACGACTATAATAGCCTTTGCGTCCATTGTAAACCCAAATCAGCCTGCGAGCAACTCAGGGTTTACAATGTCCGGCTGCTGATCAGTCCTTTCCCCAAAACACCCCTTTGTCATATAAATGGAATGGTCTTAATTCAAAGAAAGAACAGTCCATTATATATATGTAGCGGGTTAAGGGTTGATAAGTATCATTATTACTCAAAACCGGCTTTCACGTACTGAGATAAAGGGTAATACAATTTCGAGTTTGCCGTGTGTGCCCCTTTAAATAATGCTGAATCTATAACTTTTGATTTAAAATGGATCGATCTTTAGTTAAAAAACGACACCAACTATATATAACTATACATGTACTGTAAGATGTGTAAGATATGTAAGATGCATTCACAATAATACTGTGTGGTAGACTAACATAACAGAATGACCTTGACATTAACAATATCACATACTTTCATACAGTCAAATAAATGTGTTACCCAACAGAGTCATATATCATTATGTAAATTGGTTAATTATTACATAATATTAACGTAATAATATAAGCAGTCGTAAATTTCAAGACTGATATAATTAATTCATAAAACGAGGTTTGAATATACAACCTCTGACAGTATTAAGGTATCGATAACGGCTATTTGCCTGGGTCTGTTAAATTGCGCATGTGTGTACATGAACAATATGTAGTAAGACACCAACCGGCATATGTACAGCCTTTAAATCAAAACAGCTTATCCATATTGGTTAAACTGCAGATACAATACGACTTTGGATATTCCCTCATATTTATGTAAGCCAAGTGTAATAGTCACCTGTCCGCGCTTAGCTTTTAAAGGCACACACGACATTCTTGGTGGATTTTGTTTGTTTGTTTGTTTGTTTTTAAACTCGAAATGTCCGGTTAGTTTTTCTACATAACGTGCGTATTTGCAATTCATTATTAATACTTATTTATTAATAATTATTAATTCAATATTAATAATTATTAATCCATTATTAATAATTATTTGAACAGTTTAAATCAGAAATGTTTTACAATTTAATACATGCGGATTATAGTACATCAGTAATATATTTTAAAATTAAACCTATTACAATCAGTAGCTCAAATTTAGTCATCCGGTAGTATGTCGACGTAAACATATTTACTATATATAATTAAGCAAAATGTACAGTTTCGAATCATTTCATTCTATAATATGTTAAATATAGTATTGTGCAATATGTTATTAGTAATATCAATACATATACAGACACATTTTTCTTTGAATTGTTATAGTAATAAATAATACTTTTGTAAATATGCAAATTATGTAGAAAAAACTGGACGCTGCGAGTTTTAAAAGATCAAGTTTGCAGTGTGTGCCTTTTAAGGGAACACCAACCTTCACAAAGACAAAAGTTTGCTAATAATTACAAAATCAAATTTATTACTGTTTTGATAATTTAAAAGTTATTGCATTTTTATAAAATATATTTCTATAAAATACTTTATTATTTGAACACACAACAACAACTGTAACACACATAAAAACAACGAGTTTAAAAGGGAAAAAACAATGAAAAGTCACATGATACACAAGATGGCGTTAGTGGAGTTTGTATAGTCGGTTGGTGAGGTGCATATCATCGACGTATCTGAAATAGAAACGATTTTTAAAAACGTCATCATTATGCACAGATGTCATCTCGTTCAAATAGTAAATAGTTAAAATGTGTAATTGGATACGAAATCCTTACATGTATAAGATACAATCTGGGAGTAATTTACAGCCTAAGGCAACACTTCCGCTAAAAGTAACCGCCTATGTTAAAAGTAACTATTATAACGTTAAAGGTAACACCTTACGCTAATGGTAAACATCCAGTAACAACTCTAACCTTAAATACCCTATCCCGCCATCAACAGGCAAATGTTACAACATATATACACCGTCTATAAACCGACTGACGAAGAGGTATATAACTAACTTACATATTTTGAGAATTCCAATTCTATAGACACAATATAAACGGCTTTAACTAGCCAGGCCAAACCACAACACTGTAGCGTCGAATTAAGAGTTACCGACTCATAATTCATTTAACGTATATTCAATAACGGTTATTTAAAGAACCCTTGAATAAACCTATACTTTTAATCGGCTCATATACATTATCAAATGACGTGAACACCTGCATAGAGTTTTGATAAACAGTTTATACTGTACCTTTGCCGTTAGTCGGCGGGTTAATTTAACAACTGTTTCCTGATCGGTCATATCAGTGCGGTTTTCATTTAAACTGAAGATGTTGAAAACTACATTTAAATGTAACAATAAATGGTTGTTACCTTTAACGTCAGGGTTGTTACTTGTAACGGAGGAGGTAAGTGTTACCTTTAACGGAGGGTTTTACGTTCAGCGGAGGTTGTTACCTTTAACGTTGAAATGGTTACCGTTGGCGTTTTTTTTATTACAGTTAACGCTGTCTACTAGCACTTGCCAACACTTGTGGTGATTAACCTCTAAACGTACATGGAAACAGCATTGAGCTGGTTTTCGAATAATTATATTTTGACATTTTTAATTTTTCAATAACTCTGTTAAATTCACCAATGTAGCGAATATGTGTAACATATATATATATATACTATAACACATACATGTACACATACTGTACGCAATCTTCCCTCTAAAGTTCATGAAAATAGTGCATTATATATATACGTAACTGTGAATTGAACAGGGCCAAACAAATTTCAATAGAAGGCAAATGATAAAACAGTTTTAAACTTTAAACTTGATATATATTATGGAAAAGTTTACTCGACGATTAAGCGAGAAGTACAAATCAATACATGAACTTAGCTGTTTGAACAATTCTGTCCGATTAAAGAGTGGTGCATGCCATTAATAATCTATGGGGACTGACAGAGTAACTAGGCTTACCATACACACATTTATAATTGTGTTATTCAATGCAGAAGAAAAATCAATGTTTGGTATAGTTTTGCGATTGACACGCGATATGTAACACTAGCCTGTATAAATGACATACCGCGTAGACTGAATCTAAGGTATTAAACGTTAGACCTATGCATGTATAATAATAATAATAATAATTTATTTATTTAGCCAGTATAAATGACATACCGCGTAGACTGAATCTACGGTATTAAAGGTGTATACTTGGCAGTATAAACGAAATACCGCGTACACTGAATCCAAGGTATTAAAAGTTAGACATATATTATTAAAAGTTAGACATATACATGTATACGATTGCCTACATGTAAAGGAAATTCGCGGCTCAATGAATACAACATGCATTCTCTTCTTCTTCTTCTTCTTCTTCTTCTTCTTCTTCTTCTTCTTCTTCTTCTTCTTCTTCTTCTTCTTTTTCTTCTTTTTAATTATTATAATCTCTATGTTTTAAGTATCTACTTAATATAGCACATGACAGAATTTCCCTGTTTAAAATAGTAAACAACTTTTACAATTTGATTTGTATCGTATATTATATATATTCGGCCGTAAAACGCAAATAATCTGATAGGATATTACAACAATTCCATATATGAAACGAGCAAGACCGTGTGTTCATTTAGAACGAACGTCAATTTAGAAAAAAAAATGTGTATATGTCTACTGAACTTGAGATGAAAAACAGTACCTACATCTCTACAATATGTTGGACACGACCAAAACATCTCGTACAGGATACAATTACACGACGGAAGGCCATAATACTGGATTGGTAAACGACGGTTCAGTATATATAAATATAAACACACACACACACACACACACACACACACACACACACACACACAAATTACCTTGTCATTGGACTGTTTACAATTGGAAATCTTTTAAGTGGTCTTTCAACAATGAGTGGCGGGATCGATCCGCTTGTTCCCCAATTTGGAGGGTTTGGCGCATATGAACTCCCGTATGATGGCAGCATTTGTCTCAGCGTTGAATAATCCCCACTTCTCGTTGACGGGTGTGACGGGAATATCGATGCAGATACACTTCGTTCAAAACTTCTAAGAGGAGGATCCCTGACTGGGATCCAGTGATGTTCCGTTTGGGGCAGACGCCTAGGTACGAGCAGTTTATGACGCGGGACCGGCGCGGTAGAACGTAGATCTGTCGGGATGTGCCGTTTTGTAACCCACACTGTCTCTGCCACGGGTATTTTATCCGTATTGTCTTCTAATTGTTTTTCACGATTTTCTAAATCCTGTAAATAACGACTATAAGCTTGCTTGTAAGCACCAAACGCACCCATGCTAAGGGCCGCCATCTTGCTACTGTTAAGTTGTCAATAACGACGTTACGCTACACTCGGAACGCTCTTGTATTTATAAGCGTTGTTACTTGTTACTAGAAGTTATCCGATTAGAATTAAATGTTTAAATATAAATTATACAGTCGGTTTAGATTTAAAGGCTTGCTATATCAACAAAGACAATATAAATAATCAATGCCCATTTATCTAAGTCGGATATGTAATAGATATACTGGTGAAGTACATGCCATACTTGTATTTGTCAAACGATCTCATATCGATCTATAAAAGGGACACATGACACCCTGGATTTGTCTGAAAATTCTTGGCTTGTCGTTAGTTCTTCATATGACTTATTTATTTATATTTAAATTGTTCAAAGCTATATTTTTTTTATTTTCACTTTACTAATTGCTATTATTGTTCATACATAATGTATATGTTTATACTTATGTTAAAATGAAAACTTAAACAATGTATTAAGCCTGCCTTTATTACATGTAAGCAGGTTTAGTGTCAAAATGATACTGAATTATTAAATCAATCGCAAGGTGCTAATTCTAATACTTGATAAATACACTGCTCAAAAATATTAACGGATTGCTTGTCTATTAGTGTTAAATGCACTATTTTGACGGCCCGGCTTTTCCTAAAGGCTTTTCTGTACAAACCCGGTTTTTATGCCAGATGCTTATTAAAATTGGGTTGCAAATCAGAATTACATTCCTGCCGATGATGTGAAGTGTCATGGACAAACATTTGTAAATTTTCATTTTATCCCTGCAAGTCTGCAACTAAAACGAAGCATGTGGATTTCTGTCTTTTGCCATTAATTCATTTTAAGACATGAATGTTAGAATATCAAATAAGGAAATGTATTCCATTTCCCTACCAGAATTGTATAGACTTTCAGAAAAAAATCTGTATTTTTGGAAAAAATGAAAATTTACAAATTTTGGCTATGGTACTTCACAGGATTAGAAAGACTGTAATTCTGATTTGCAACAAAAAAATGTATGTCTTGATAAGCATTTGGCATAAAAAACGGGTTTGTTCTGAAAGGTATTTAGGAATAGCCGGGCCGTCAAAATGGTGTTTTTAACACGTAACCGTATGGAATATCGACAAGCAATCCGTTAATATTTTTGAGCTGTGTACTTCAATACTGTCGCAATTAGATTAGTATCTTACCATATGCTACATCGCATGGCTGTACGGTTTGCTCACTCGCTTCTCAAGAATGTGACCCGGGTTCGAGTTCCGGACTGGGAAATATGTGAGGTGGTAAGATGTTCTCCAAATCGGACAGGTTGGTTTTCTCCGGTCATATGGTTTCCTGCTACAGTATGTTCACTACACGTCACCGTCGGTTCAACATTTTATTTAATCTTACATATAATTGTTCTATGTACCTTGTCGACTTTAATCAAATAAAACATTTTAAGATGGGGCCATGGTTAGTAATCTCAAGATCTATGATATATAGCTTGTCTTCGAATATTAAAATAATTTTGGGAACAAAGGGAACGGGAGGACCACACGATGAATGCAGTGAAATGTGTATCTGACATGGGCTTATGGTGTTTTACTAAATGTGTCAAATACATTTTACCCCACGTACAGCACAGTCTTCTATTACGTTAGTATAGAAGAATAGAGAGAAGAAGAGATGGTGTTATAGTATAAGTATTTACATTTGGAATGTTCTTGAAATTACAATACAAGATATATGTATCGTGGTCAGTTTAGTTTTTTCTCACTATGAATATACTATACCACTATCTCTTCTTCTCTCAATAGACTCTATGCTTCTACACTATCGTAATGGAAGCTTGTGACGTACAGTGCCCAAGATTCAAAATAAATTACAGGCTGAAAATTACAAGTCCTGGAGCTTTTGTATAGGTGTACCGGAAGTAAAACAAATCCCAGTTAGTACTGTACTCTACCCCTACTGCCACTGCCACTGCTACTGCTGCTAAAGCTACTGCTACTGCTACTGCGACTGGCTCTGCTACTATATATATAATTAAAACTTTATTATATTTGCCGTAATGCTTTCGGGGTCAATACAATAAACGGAAACCACGTAACGACTTGACATCCTGTCATGTTCGGCGCAGGTGATGTTGACGTTGTTTGGCGCGCTATTCCTCTGTGTTGACCTATGGTCGGAATGTTCTTAATTTTTTCTATATATATACTCATCGCAAGTATGTTTTCTTTGCGCAAGTATGTTGTTTCTACTTTTCCACTATCATGTTTAACAGACAACGCCTTTCGCAACCATCATATCTTTGCTACTGCTACTGTTGTATACTGCTACTGCTAACTACTGCCAGCCGTAGCAGCAGTAACAACAGTAGCTACTGCCAGCAGTAGCAGCAGTAGAGCATATACTCATCGCAAGAATGTTTTCTTTGCCAAGTTTATTGTTTCCCACCATCTTACTTTACAGACAACCCCTTTCGCAACCATCATATGTTTGCTACTGCCACTGCCACTGCCACTGGTACAGCTTCTGCTACTGCTACTGCTAACTACTGCCATCAGTAGCAGCAGTAGCAGTAGCTACTGCCAGCAGTAGCAGATCATACGTTTGCTACTGATACATTTACTGCTACTGCTATATGTATATATACTCATCGCAAGTATGTTTTGTACTTGCCCACCGTCATGTTTAACAGACAGCCCCTTTCGCCACCATCATATGTTTACACAACCGCTTCGCCAAGTAATAGCACGGTTTATATGTTTTGTTCTCCACCGCTATTGTTGTACCTTTTCAGCTACTGCTAGCAACAGTGGCAACATATACTACTAGTATTAGCAGCAGTAGCAGTAGCTCATAGTAGCAGTTAGTTTCTCTTTTTAACCATCATGTTTTATACACAACCCTCAGCAGTAGTAGCAGTAACAGTAATAGCAGTAGCTAACCAAGGCCCAGACGTCCAGAAAGTGTCAGCGCGCTGGGCGCACGTACGGCGAAAATATAGCAGTAGCAGTAGCAGCAGTAGCAGTATTAACTTCTAGCAGTATTAAATGCAGTAGCAGTAGCAGCAGTATTAATAGCATTATCATCATATATTGTATTGTTCCTACTTTTCTTTTAACCATCTCGTTTTATAGACCACCTCTCCTTTCGTAACTATCATATGTTTACACTGCTTCGCCAAATAATATCATGTTTTTTATGTTTTATTCTCCGCGGTTACTTCTGTAACTTTTCAGCTGCTACTAGCATTAGCAATAGCTACTGTTAGCGTAACAACAGTAACAGTAGCTCATAGTAGCAGTTATATTCTCTTTTGTACCTTCATGTTTTATACACAACCCTCAGCAGTAGTAGCAGTAACAGCAGTAGCAGAAGCTAACCAAGGCTTAGACGTCCAGAAAGTGTCAGCGCGCTGGGCGCACGTACGGTGAAGATATAGCAGTAGCAGTAGCAGCAGTAGAGCAATAGCAGCAGTAGCATCAGTATCATCATCATCTATTGTTTGTTTCTACTTTTATTTTCACGTTTCATAGACAAGCCCTTTCGCAACCATGATATGTTTACACTGCTTCGCCAAATAATATCATGGTTTATATGTTTTGTTCTCTAGCGTTACTGCTGTAACATTTCAGCTACTGCTAATAGAAGTAACATAAGCAACAGTAGTAGTATCTACTGCTAGCAGTAGCAGCAGTAGCAGTATTAACTGCTGGTAGTAACATCATTAGGGCAGTAGCAGCGGTAGCAGCAGTAGCATCACCATCTCAATAGGTATTCTCATCTCGCATGTATGTTTTTTTCTGCGCAAATATGTTCCTTCTACGTGCCCTTTTCAACCATCATGTTTTATAACACAACCGCTTCGCCAATATCAAGCATATACATGTTTTCCCTACCGCTAATGTTGTTTCGTTTTAGCTACTGCTAGCAGTAGGAGCAGTAGCAGTAGCTACTTCTAGTTGTAGAAGTAGTATCAGTATCTACTGCTAGCAGTAGATGCAGTAGAACAGTAGCAGCACTATTGCTGTTTCTACTTTCCGTTTTTAACCATCATGTTTTATAAACCACCTCTTTCGCACTTCGTTCTCTACCGTTACTGTTGAAACGAAAAAATATAAATAGGTCATGTTGTCGGATAAAGAGTGTCGCCGGCGGGCAGATCAACCTCATAGACATGCGGTCTCACCGCCTTTTAAAGCCTGTCACCCCACTTGAGACCTTTATCGCAATTTAGGTTCTACTGCTGTATGACTGAAGTTCCGAAAGTAGTTAAAAGACGTCTTGTCGTCGGATAACGAGTGTCGCCGGCGGGAAGTTCAACCTCATAGACATGCGGTCTCACCAGATATTTAAAGCATGATGGCCAAGCTTCTAATAGCCCCCCCACTTGAGATTGTTTATCGCAGCTTTTGTTCTGTTGCCGGCGAAAAGATCTAAAGGTTTTTTGTCAGTTTATGATTGTTGCCGGCGTCTACTATTAAAATATAAAACATTTTGATCTGGTTGAAAACATACAGATTCTTGGTCTTGGGCCCAGCGCAGACGTCCGAAAGACTTCCATGTCGAAAAATACAGTTTTATTAAATGTTTAGTGTATTTGATCCTCCTCCCACTCTCCCACCCTCAACACACACACACACACACACACACACACACACACACATCCCACTTGAGGGCCCTTCGGTGTAGAGTCAACATAATATTGCCCTTGCACGCCGTTATCACATGGGGAAGTCGTACACTAAGTTTGATTGAATCCCGTTCAGCAGTTTAGGAGGAGATATGGTAACGGACGGACGAAGGGACAGACGCACCTACGGACGGACGGACGGAGAGAACAGACGGACAATCGGAGGCGATTTTAATATACCCTGTTTTATTCAAAAGGTGAATATAATAAGTTTAATTATATGTATTATATGTAGTCATTAAATGACAAATAATTATAATTATTATTACAAAAGAGGGGAGCTAAATCTTCCAAATATGTAAACATAAAGTTAAACAGTTGTCCAGAGTTTTCTACTGGTTTTGGATTTATTGCAGGTTTGATACAATTGTTTTTAACAAAAAATTAGATTTCTACAAACAAGGTTTCATATCCCCACTCTCCCTTACCCTTTATATTGTTTCAAACTGATATTTGTTGTGCTGCTGATGTCTTCTGTCTAATTTCAGCGTCAAGACAGTCAAACTTTAAGTATATCAAGCTTACACAAAAAAAACACAAAAAAAACACAATATTTTCATGGCTGATATTAGGGAAGAAGCTTTGAATGCAAGGAACATGGACATCGAAGGAAACTTTTGAAATTATACTTCATTACAGTGCTTATGTAGATATTTTAGATGCACCAGTGAAATTTTACAAACGTTCATGATCTAACTTCATGTGACAAGTAACCGCAGATGAAGTACTCTCAATTTACTGAATCCGGAGTTTTTATTATAAAGAGGAAATCTGCAGTATTATCTGTAGAGATAAATTACATGTTCTCCGATACATAACTCCCATACATGCCAATAACAGGGGGTTGTCCGCGAAAGGCTCGGTATCCCGAAAATGTAAAAGGTCCGATGTGATTAATGAATTTAGTCCAAGATTACTCTATCTAGCAGGCAAACTATTAACAATATTTACCAATATATGGGTACTAATATATGGGTACTAATATATGGGTACTATAAAACGCTTTTACTAATCACCATGTATTACATTTGTATTCTATTATAAGAGCAGATACAGATGTTGAATTTTAATCTCTGTAAACATCATTTAACGTCACGAATCTCAATAACGTTTCGTCTCCATCGCTTTCCTGTTTTCCCCCTAGAGATGGAAATGCTAAAGAAAGTCAGAGGGGTAGAAGATGCCTTTCTGGTCTGAGCGTAGATTCTTCCTGCCTCCCCTCCTACGCAAAAAAAAAAGAAAAAGAGAAGAAATAAGTAAAAAAATAAAAACGCTAGGTTTCAATTAGGGTTTGGGGCAGCTGGCTCGCAGATTTCCTGGCTTTTGAAGTTTTCCCTGTTAGTCACGATTCTACTCCAAAAGGATTGTGATATGTTCCTATATCCGGAGTATAAATTAAAATCGGTGGCATTGCCAGCACGTATATGCCTAACACTGAATGAAAGGATATAGATTAAATGAGGAATAAACATTATTTTCTTATTATGCCGGAGTATAAATTAAAAAAAATAATTCTAATCTCGGTAATTTCTTATATACTTCCGATTTTCCGGAATCGAATATATTCAATGACCTGCCAATATGCCGATTGTTTTCATACTTTTTTTTACTTCCCTAATTACTTCTTTACACTTCTTTAGTTATTAACGTACTTCTTTACTTACTTCTTTGCTTTTTTAATTACTTAATTACTTACTTCTTTGCTTATTTACTTATTCCTTTACAATTTTTCACTTTCTTCTCTACCTTTACTTACTTCTGTACACGTCATTACACTTCTTTACTTACTTCTTGATTTACTTATGTAAACTGATATTATTTACTTATTTACACTTGTTTACTTTGTTCTTTAGTTTTTTACTTTCATATTTACTTCTTTACTTACTTATTTACACGTCTTTACTTCTGGCAGTAGCTATAGAGCTCTACTGTTATTGCTGCTACCGCAGTGACAGCAACAGTAACATTAGCAGTAGCAGTGGCAGTAGCAGTGGCAGTAGCAGTAGCAGCGGCAGTAGCAATGGCAGTAGCAGTAGCAGCAGCAGCAGCAGTGGCAGTGGCAGTGGCAGTGACAGAAGCAGTAGCAGTAGCAGTGACAGTAGCAATATAAGTGGCAGTGGCAGTAGCAGTGGCAATAGCGGTAGCGGTAGCGGTAGCAGTGACAGTGACAGTGGCAGTAGCAATAGCAGTGGCAGTAGCAGTGGCAGTAGCAGTAACAGTAGCAGTAGCAGTAGCAGCAGCAGCAGTAGCAGCAGCAGCAGTGGCAGTGGCGGTGGCAGTAGCGGTGGCAGTGGCAGTGGCAGTGGCGATGGCAGTAGCAGTAGCAGTAGCAGTGACAGTAACATTAGCAGTGGCAGTGGCAGTGGCAGTGGCAGTGGCAGCGGCAGCGGCAGCGGCGGCGGCGGCGGCAGTGGCAGTGACAGTAGCAATAGCAGTGGCAGTGGCGATAGCTGTAGCAGTGGCAGTGGCAGTGGCAGCGGCAGCGGCAGTGGCAGCGGCAGCGGCAGTGGCAGTGGCAGTGGTAGTAGCAGTAGCAGTAGCAATGGCAGTAGCAGTAGCAGTAGCAGTAGATACTGCTACTGCTACTGCTACTGCTACTGCTACTGCCAACTTCACGTTCATTATTTTGCGAGCTTTCTAGTTTTGCCATTTTTCAAAATGAAGTTCAGACTAAGATTCACTTACATGTCCCTTAGTGATATGACTTCCTCTCTAGAAAATGCTGAGAAAAATAGTGGTCATGTGGCATATAAGAAAATAAAATTCTTATCTTTGTTGACACTGCGAACAACTGCATTCATTCGGCACCTCTTGCATGTATTCTACTTTCAATTTCCAAACTTTCAAGTTGATAAATAAAATCATCATACAAACATTCAAATGGTTCTTACCTCTCACAAACAAGTCAATAAAGTCATTTTCAGGCCTTAAATACTCAAAAATGACTTTTATTACAAACAGGGAGTAAGTATACTTACTTACTGTTACGTGTGTGTATTTCTAAGGATTATAGTCCCTCCACCTACGACAGGCGTCCTACCTGACGATTATAGGCACAATGTCTGGACTTTTATCTGTGAGTTGTTGTGTGATGTGATGATATGTCTGCTTGAAGCAGCGAACTCAATGGTTTCTTTATAGTGCTGCCACACTGGAATACCACGCCGTAGTAGACATGATACCCCCACCCGCCAGTCACATTATTCTGACACTGGTCAAACAGTCAGTAAGTTAGGGATTATATAGTTGGGAACTCCTTTCGACTACACCAGGCACTTGTAGTGAGTTACTTCTTGTATGCCTATATTGCATTAGATTATGTTGCTTATGTCTGTATACATGACCGCCTTTTGGTTTAATCTGGCCCACCCCCAATGGTTACATTTGTAAAGGAACCACTCAAACAGCTTATTCATACGATTCTTACATAAACTTTATACCAATTAAAGGTAGCTAACCGAGCTATAAAATAGCTAGTTAGACGTAACTGATACTCGCCCCTATAACGTTTAATTAGTGTGTGGTAATATTCACTAATTATTGCATGCATGTGAATGTACATAATTATATTGTTATACTGTTACGTGTATTTACCTTATTATGTAGATCCGAACATACCATTTTATTAAAATCAATCAATCAATCAATCAATCAATCAATCAATCAATCAATCAATCAATCAATCAATCAATCAATCAATCAATCAAAAGGGGAAAGAAACGCGACACGGGAATTTCTGCTATATTTTGTATATACTGCACACTTAATTCCATATATATTCCAAGGAAATCCCAAGATGTTTTGTAAAAACAAAAGTTGCAGTTAGTTAGAGAAAGGTCACACCAGTGATGTTGTAGACGTTTTAATCGCAGTACACGTTGTAACAAGAAATTCATAAGTGTTGAAGTATTGAGCAAGTTCAGTACTGTATTTAATGTAAAGAGTTTGCAAAATGTTGCATCCTACGTTCGCGCCAAACGCGTACTTAGTCAATAATGAAACTTTGCAGGAATACTATTTGCTGTGTTACGTGTTGTTTTAGTCTTTTTTTCGAAAGGAAAGACCTTACATAGCCATGTACCATTCGATTAACAGCAGCATATTGTACATGAAATTCCCGTGTCGCGTTTCTTTTTCCTTTCAGTATATATACTCAGCAAAAATAAAAATTATCCACTTTGTACGGAATCCTGTTAGGGCCATCGCGATCTCGCGTTTTCAATTTCGCGAGATTGCGAGATTGCGAAATAAATTTCGCATTCTCGTCCTGTTCTACATTGAAAAAAACGCGAGGTTTGCAATCCAAACTTCGTACAAACCTCGCGATTTTATCACGTTTTCATTTGGACGAGATCGCGAGAATGCGAAATAAATCTCGCATTCTCGCCGTATTCTACAATGAAAAAACGCGAGATTTGCAAATCAAACTTCGTGCAAACCTCGCGCTTTTACATCCCTATTGTACCATGAAAAAAACGCGAGATTTGGGTTAGCAAACCTCGCGTTTTTTTCTACGATATACCAGAGGGCAAAAACAAGAAAACATATTTCTTATTCTCGTAATCTAATAAGAATAAAATTGCGAGGTTTGCACGAAGTTTGATTTGCAATCCTCGCGTTTTTTTCATTGTACAATATGCCGATATAAAATCGCGAGGTTTGTACGAAGTTTGATTGCAAATCTCGAGTTTTTTTTCACTGTAGAATACGGCGAGAATGCGAGATTTATTTCGCATTCTCGCAATCTCGTCCAAATGAAAACGTGATAAAATCGCGAGGTTTGGCTTGCAAACTTGGCGTTTTTTTCAAGGTAGAATAGGACGAATAGGACGAGAATGCGAAATTTATTTCGCAATCTCGCAATCTCGCGAAATTGAAAACGCGAGATCGCGATGGCCCTAACAGGATTCCGTAACTTTGTTTTCCTGCAAAATCTGAGACAGTAAGAAAGAACTAATAATTGTAGCATGATTTTCTTTTAATTACATCTTTGTTTGATGTTTACACAAAATTTCATCGAAATATACCGAATAATAAAAAAATAAATCACTGTTTAAAAACATAGGTGTGAAAACGAAATTAACAAAACTTAACAAATGTAAAGGTAACGACAATAGCACTGATTCAGCAGTCTAAGTCGATTCAAATACACAGAAACATATTCAAAACCTCTCTAATATCTCATGTGTTCACCGTAACACCGAATACATGCAAGAATGCGACATCGCATGCTTCGGAAGTAACGACTGATGAATTCTAGAGCTAATGCCTTCCATTCGCGGACAAGTGCTGCTGCAATGTCCTGAACACTTTGGATAAGGTCATCCTGATGTACACGACGTCCCAAATATGCCTGATGCTTCTTCAGTCGTTACGTCAGAAGCATGCGACGTCGCATTTTTGAGTGTATTCGGTGTAACGGTGGACACATGAGATATTAGCGAGGTTTTGAAATTTTTTCTATGTATTTGAATGGGCTTAGACCTCTAAATCTTGCTATTGTCGCTAATCTTATGATTTTTTAAGTTTTGTTAATTTCGTTTTCACACCTATGTTTTTAAAGTTTTATTTATTTTTTAAGCATTTGGTATATTTCGATGAAATTTTGTGTGAACATCAAACAAAGATGTTATTAAAAGAAAATCATGCTGCAATTGTTAGTTCTTTCTTACAGTCTCAGATTTTGCAGGAAAACAAAGTGGATACTTTTTATTTTTGCTGAGTATATATCTTACTGAATGCTCGTGTTTTTGTTACCTCCTACCATGCATACACCTCCCACAAAACGTGTGCTGCACGTGAAATAAGTTATCCAAACAGGTTGATGGGGAATAGCTTTTCTACGAATATTAAAATAATTGTGGGAACCAGGGGAACGGGGGTGGACGATACAGATGTATTTATAAGTGCAGTGATATCTTCACAGGACATGAGCTTATGGTGGTTTACTAAATGTGAAAACTTAGGTCAACTGTGGCACCACTTACAGTGGCCATTTTACAAGTTTGTACATATGACTACTAGTACCTTTTTTTTGTGAAATCTGATATAACCGCAAGGGAAAACTTTAACAGCACATTCTAAGATAAAACGAACGATGATCGTTCGCGAAACCTCTCAGGAACAAAGAACATCAACTATATACCAGTTGAAGGTAGCTAATCATGTTATAAGGTAGCCAGTTAGACGCAACTGATTATCTCCCCTCTAACACACGCGAATGCATGTGAATGTATACACTGTTAGTTGACAGTGTCGAACACCCATTTAATACTATATTGTATGACACACGTGTAATACAACCTGGAACGATTTTGATTGGTTGATTTAAACCTGTAACACTACGCAAGTGTATTAACTGAAACTATTGTATTTATTACAAATTCACCCAGATAGGAGTCATAAACTTATTATTTGTGACAACTTATAAAAATAATGCACGTTATACAAAACATTGTTGTTGGTTTGTTAAAAAGTTGGCGTAAACTGCTATTTTGTAAAGAGGTAAAACACGAAATCTTTTATACGCAACGTTATGTGTGAGACGCGACGTTACGACGTCACATATTTTATGACGTTTTGGCGCTGACGTGTGTCTGACGTCGTGGTGGTTCTATGTCCATCTGAATTATTTTTTTACTAATTTGATTGCAATGTTATGTGATAAAAAGGTTCTTAAACTCGTTCCCATTCCATATAAGATTTATGAAACTCGTTATGAATTATTTTTTATTTTAACTCGCCAAAAGGCTCGTTAAAATTAAAATAACTCGTTTCATAAATCTTATATGAAATGAGAACTCGTTTAAGATCCTCTATTTATGTAGATATTAAACAAAACGTTATAAAAAAAACAAAACAACAACAACAACAAAGTATAATAAAATATATAATTGCATATGAATTGTCATTGACGACGCTATACAATCTTGCATTTTACATTTTCTTCACATACCCTATCCTTCAGACACTTCCCAGGGGCGGATCCGGGATTTCAGCTTAGGGGGGGCGTAATATTTTGGTCAATATTCGGGTCCGTTTCTAGCCTCATAAAACGGTTGCGGTAGTGCATTGATAGGGTTAAAAAAGTCCATTTTCAAATAAAAGGACTTAACAATGTGTTAATTAAACCACTCATTAGCCATTATGCGTCGAGCGAGCGAAGCGATTGAGATTTTTTTTTATACTGAGGGCGTGCATCGAAATTGTTTGATGGGGGGCGTAAGATTTTGGTAAGATTTTGGTCAATTTTCGGGTCCGTTTCTAGCCTCATAAAACGGTTGCGGTAGTGCATTGATAGGGTAAAAAAGTCCATTTTCAAATAAAATGATTTAACAATGTGTTAATTAAACCACTCATTAGCCATTATGCGTATAGCGAGCGAAGCGAGCGGAATATTTTTTTATACTGAGGGCGTGCAGCGAAATTGTTTGATATTTTATCTACAGTAACATGGACATACATGTATGATCCGGAATTTTTACCCCCGAATAAGTCGAAAAACATATACCGCCATGATAACACATTATGTTCCTATATGAACACCCCCGTCAGAGTAGGAATAATTAACGATATCGAAATTAAAATCATCTCTTTTGTCAAAAATTGTGCCTATTATTTCTCCATTTTCAATTGAGATATGCAAATAGTGATATCAGAAATATTAGCTTGGTTGAGCTGAAGTTATGTAGGGTATATATTATTTACCATAGAAGAAAAGAAAGGATTGTCAACGTTTAATATATCATCCAGATACGAGAGATGTATTAAAGGCTTTGATGTCGTCTGCCTGATTACCTTCTGGTGAAGATCTTTCATAGCAATACAAAATCATATCTGCGACAAGAGGTGCACAGTTCGTATTCATAGGGATACCAACACTTTGTCTACGTGCCTGACGAAAATGTTATATAATTGGAAATGAAGTGTTACACACTCTTCTTTGCAAGTTCATATAGTGTAATTGTCTACCGTTAGTACAAAGCGCTTTATTATTGTACAGACCAACAAAATGTGTATTGTTCAAGCAAAGGTCTTTAGAATAAGAACAATAATAAGATTGCACGGTGAAGTAAAGCGTAGAATATAGTCATGAATACTTATAGATGAATTGAATTGAATTGGGGTTTTAAGGCGCACCAACACATAAAAGGTTATATGGCGCCTAACAGGAATGAACATGCCAGGCTCATTCTCCATGTACAACGAGATAAAATATGGAGAACGGGCCTAGAACCTTCTCACCCTGAACTGCAGAGTTGCTGCACTTCTATTGTAGATACTCCATTTACGCTGTCCAGAGCCACGTAAAGATTATTGCAAATAATGTAAGTTGGCTGGGAAAATTATGACAAAATACGACGTCATTATGCTCGTCTGAACGTTCGTGATTATAGACTGAAAAGTTCATGCTAAAATTGTATTAAATCCTGCGTATGTTTTGGATAGGAATATCTGCAGAAAGTCAATGTAATATGGCAAACATCGACTGATAAACTATCGAAAGGCTGAGCAATCCCAATTCATCGATCCATACAAACGAGCCCCGTGTGGTTCGGGGCCCGTTTGTTACGGGGCAAAGAATAGGGCCACTGCAGATCCCGTTGGTGGGGAAGGCAAATGTGTACAACCCTCCCCCACCCCCCACCCACCAAAATTCATGTTCATTTTATCATGTTTTTGTTTATTTTATCATTTTTTGTTCATGCTCATTAAAGGTCTTCATCATGACCCTTACATTGTTTCAGGTGCCATCTCGCTCATATCACTATAGCAGTGGCATAAAAACTATAACGTGGCTCCAGCGTAAATGGAGTGACACCTACAATAGAATTTGCAGCAACTCTGCAGTTCAGGGTGAGAAGGTTCTAGGCCCATTCTCCATATTTTATCTCGATGTACATGGAGGATGAGCCTGGCATGTTCATTCCTGTTAGGCGTCATATCACCTTTCATGTGTTGGTGCGCCTTAAAACCCCAATTCAATTCAATTCAATCCATACAAACGATTGTAAAGTATAATTTATTGCTTAAAATACATAACCAAGCAAGTAGAAACTAGGAAAGAGAAAACATCTACATGCTATCAAATTATACTAACTCGTGTTTTCGTTGTCTTTTTTGGGATAAACACTTTATTGTAGTGAAAGAAATTTGAATCATTTTAAACCGAACTTGTTCCACATACAAGGTCGGAGCTGGCATACTCGTTGTTATATACTAGTATAGAACTTTATTGTATCCACATCGTTTAATAAATTCAATATTACACAGGCGCTTATGTAAGAGCCTCAATTTCTGTCATGATTTTTATAACAACCTCAGTAGCCATTCTAGTTGCATTAGCGATTTCATCAATATTAGGACGTTTGAACGAGAAAAAACAAATGTACTCAGTAATACAACAAAATTGTGTACTAAAGCGTTGGTTTGGTTTTATAATTATAACAATATATATTTCATATACTAGTAAATTAAATGATATGAGCGTTTACGTCTTGGTAACTAATCATATTAGGTTATATTGGAACAGCATCCTCAGAGGGAGATGAACTGACGTATGCAGCAGTTTACCATCAGCGAATCCACGCGGGGCAGATGTCTGTAACTTTTAAAGCTAAATACCTTATTTACTGAGCCACTGAGGTAAAAAACGAAGGTCGTACATTGAGCCACCGAGGTCAAAAACGATGATCGTACACTGAGCTACCGCGGTCAAAATCGAAGGTCGTACACTGAGTCACCGAGGTTAAAATCAAAGGTCGTACACTGAGCTACCGAGAAACGAAGGTCGTACACTGAGCTACCGAGGCCAAAAACGAAGTCGTACACCGAGCTACCGAGGACAAAAACGAAGATCGAACGCTGAGCTACCGAGGCCAAAAACGAAGGTCGTACATTACCGAAGCCAAAAACGAAGGTCATATCCACTGAGCTACCGAAGCTAAAAACGAAGGTCGTACACTGAGCTACCGAGGCCAAAAACGAAGGTCGTACACTAAGCTACCGAGACCAAAAACGAAGGTCGTACACTGAGCTACCGAGGCCAAAAACGAAGGTCGTATGCACTGAGCTACCGAGACCAAAAACGAAGGTCGTATCCACTGAGCTACCGAGGCCAAAATCGAAGGTCGTACACTAAGCTACCGAGGCCAAAAACGAACTGAGCTACAGAGCCCAAAAACGAAGGTCGTACAATGAGCTACCTATCCCAAAAACAAATGTCGTACACTAAGCTACCGAGGCCAAAAACGAACTGAGCTACCGAGCCCAAAAACGAAGGTCGTACACTGAGCTACCAAGGCCAAAAACGAAGGTCGTACACTGAGATACCGAGGCCAAAAACGAAGGTCGAACACTGAGCTACCAAGGCCAAAAACGAAAGTCGTACACTGAGCTACCAAGGCCAAAAACGAAGGTCGTACACCAGTGTTTTTTTATGTGTTTTGTGAATGCAGCCTGTGCCTGTGCCATTGTGAAAAATAGCGGCATTTTCTCGAAATTGTGAAAATTGTGAAATATCATAACAAAAGAAAAAGAAACTTTTTTCACTTTTAATTTCACAGTTTAATATCCCTTGGTTTTAAGTTTTGTTTTTGGTAAATACAGACTAGTTTTAACACCAGCGTATATTAAGACTAGTATCCTTACTGGTCTGTATTTACCTAAAAAAATTTCAGATTGTGAATTTTTTGGATATAATTAGGCATAAAAACCCCACTGTACACTGAGCTACCGAGGCCAAAAACGAAGGTCGTACACTCAGCTGCTTCCGAGCCCAAAAACGAAGGTCGTATCCACAGAGTTACAGATGCCGCTTTTCACACGGGATTTTCTTCAGTGTCAGACATATAATATATACATTATTTACTTTGGAGGTAGCGCCTTTATAATATTTAAACGTTGAGGAGCAAAACTCCCACAGTTCGTTCCTAAAGTGAAAACCACACTTTAATGAGATATGTGTATTCTACAGGGACCCGTTTAAGGCACGTTTCCGCATAAACAATAGTGGTGCATTACCACAACATTATGTTATGTGCAATAAATGTCAAGAGTCCTATTAGATATTGCACTATAAAAATACACATTTTTTAAACATGAAATCTTAAGTACCTCACGGTGCACCGTACTGATATCGTTCTTAGTACGTGGCCTATTTGACTTGTTATTGACGTTCAACTCCCCAGGAGTTTACTTTGCAAATTGCCGACTTGACAACTTCTTTATGCACTGTTACAGAATCAATAGTTCAAAACGCTCTAGATAATTGGAATCTTCTCTCATTTAGAACAATAATTGTTTCCTTCGGGGAAATTAATAGCAGAGGCGTAATAACATGACTTAGATCTCAGTTAATAGTGGAACAAAGCATTATTTGAAACAAAATCACTGACAAGCAGAATTATTATAAATAGGGTTTCCAAACCACTGAAATTCTGTCTTCGCAGAGTTTTTAGAAGGGTGCAGCTTCTTCTAAGATCCCCGTTAAAAGTGAAACAAGGCATAATTTGGGAAAAAAGGTCACTGAAAGGCAAAATTATTATAAATAGGGTGTCCGAACTACTGAAATTCTATCTTCGTCGAAGAATACAGCCTACGTTTGAGAACTAAAATGCCTTAAAGATGAAGGTTACCCTTTTTGTAGTATTATCAATTAACAACTTTAACTCTTAAACATCATATGAACATTTCTTGATAGTGCCGGACACATAACATATATTTAAAACCTCTACTAAGTTGTATGTAAAAATAAGTATTATTTTCATGACGTAGATACTACTTTTACCACTGCGTGACTGCATGGGAAAATGGGGTAAATCTGAATTGTATAACTGCGCAACTATTGCCAGATAATTGATAAAAACATTTATCTGTGGATTAATTTACTTGTTCAAAGTTTTCTACGTCATCAAATAAAATCTTTTTCTCGCATTTCACAGATATTGCAATGTGTGAATTGTAAATATCTGTTGTTGTGTATTGATTTCGATTTGAATAACCATAAACATGTTCATGAAACAAAACATGGCCGTAGAGCTTTAAAGTTTGTTATAGTACTACATTGTGTTGTAAACCGTTGCCTCTCACCGCTGCAGGTTTGAATCCCACTGGGAGCTCGACTTGTGAGGAATTGTCGAGTCTTACGGTAGGCGGGAGGTGTACAGTACTGGTTCTACTCAGGAAAGGTGGGTGGTCTGTATCTACCACAAAAAATTCGCCATATGTATGTATTGAAAATGACTTAAAACACCATACAAACAACAAACAAAAAATTTTTTATACTGAAATACCAACACATTGTACCCATTATGATGTGCTCAGTATACTGAGCACATCATAAAATGCACTACCAAGAAATGCTTAAAATCAGTTTGTTACATTTCGTTTGAACCGCTTAACATCTTATAGTATTATCAAGCAGTAAAACATAGACCTATTAGTAATGATATACACTGAACAAAATGTCTAAGTATCAACTTTTGTATCTTAACTAATTTTCTTATTTTAAATATATTTTAGAATAGATATATGATAAGTATTTTGTTTTGACCCAGCCCCGTGTGGTTCCCGGGTGCCCCCGTTTGGTCACGGGGCAAAGAATAGGGCCACTGCAGATCCCTTTAGAGGGGTAGGCAGAAGGGTAGAATCCACCCAAATTCATGTTCATTTTATCATTTTTTGTTCATGTTCATTAAAGATCTTCATCATGATCCCTGCATTGTTTCTGGTGCTATCTCGCTCGCATCAAAAGAGCAGTGGCAGAAAAACAATAAACGTGGCTCCAGCGTAAATGGAGTTTCTCCGATAGAATTTTCAGCAACTCTGCAGTTCAGGGTGAGAAGATTCTAGGCCCAATTTCCTTATTTTATCTCGATGTACATGGAAGATGAGCTTGGCATGTTCATGCCTGTTAGGCGCCATATAACCTTTGCATGTGTTGGTGCGCCTTAAAACCCAATTAAATTCAATTCAATTTGTTTTGACCCATAGTTTGTAAAACATTTATTCTTTGTTTAAATTGTTACATCTTTTGAGAGTTACCCTCTTATGAAAACATGAAATGTGCTGATAAAACTCATAACATGAGTCAAAGATCGCTTAAAGATATAAAATTCTTAAAATTGGTATGAAATAATAGAAAAAACCCATAAAAATTTGACCCATTTATCGCAGATTTTCCATCTATAAAAAATGAAATATGGATAATCTTAAATGTTACCTCCCTTTACACTGAATATTGTTTGAAATTCAAGTAACTGTAATTCAGCGTTAACATTAAATATTTCGAAAATTTCTTTTGCAAACGCATTTGTAGTGGTAATGCTAGTAAAACATGATGTCAAAATAATTTTAACTGGCATATTTTTGAATTAGGAACATCGAAAGCTTCTCTAATTCGAAGTACTTATTAAAATCCTATATACCCAGTTGCATAAGTGTTATAACTTATTTCTAAGAAAACACATTGACTTAAAAGTTTTAAAATATGTTCATGCAATCAGAGCATACGATTTACACTCGTTATTTTGCAGTTTAACCGTATCTCTAATCAAGCTCAAAATACACAAAACAATGAGAATATTATTGACATACTTAGCAATTTGGTTTAGTATATATCCAAGAATAAATTAGGATTGTTTTCGTATGTTATGTTATCGGACTGTTTTTCAAATTGTCTCTGTTATTCTTCATTCACTTTAACTATATTGGTGTAATATTATACAGTTATCACATGTGTGTTTGGGGAACAGTCAAAACTGTTTTCCCGAGGTGGAGGGGATGGCAGTGTGAACTGTTTCCCGAGGCCGATAGGGCGAGCAGTGTGAACTGTTTCCCGAGGCCGATAGGCCGAGGGAAACAGTTCACACTGACATCCCCCGACACCAAGGGAAAACAGTTTTGACTGTTCCCCAAACACACATGTGATAACTGTTTTATTACCTGATTAATGTTACTGAAACAGTGAAAATGATTTTTTTTTATAATGGGAACCTATGGTGAAAAAAGCAAGTGCACAAAGCGTGTCGTAATTGGAAAACCCAAAACCTATTTTTATACTTCCCGTGACGTCACAATCCTTCTATAAATAGTAATCGCGGAAATTCCGTGAGGGAAACAGTCGAAACTAAAGCCCGGTAACAGTTCGTTTTCACCGGGAACAGTCTTTTCCTTAGTGAATTATCAAGAAATGACGATATAGCATTTATATAGGAGATCAGGTAATAAAACCAGCTATTATTGTGATGCAAAAAGAAAATAATGATAAACGGTTTGACCTGTTTTAATAATTATATATAATTTCCAAATTAGCAAGTCATGTATAGAAAACCAGGGAATAAGTATAACTAACGGGACATGTTGGTCCACCTGGGGGAAGATTTTGAATTTCGAATAACATAGATCTACATCTTTTTGGAGCATTTTTTAAAAAAAAGAAATGCATCTGAAAAATAAATTGTCAAAGAAACATCCAATTTACTCTGTGTAGAACAAAGTAATTTGAATGATACAATCAAAACACTATACTATATATAATAAATAATGTATATAAACACTAAGTAAATACCTGTGACCTGCTCATGACCTCACGACAACAGCCGATCTATCTTAGGTTAAGTCGATTGTTTGATCATATTTCTGATTGCGCATGTCTGAACGTACACAATAACAATAAATACGTTTAGCAACACTAGCGTTAAACAGATAAGTAATCAATATATCATTACTTAAAGGGACACATGGCAATCTTGAAGTCTTTACAATTAGCCTCTCGATTTATTTATCCAGTATCAGTTTGAATTTAAATCTTCTTGCATATATTTAAATGCAATTTTAACTTTCAATTTGTTTTCGTTATTCTATCATAAATTTGAATATAGTATTGGTGAAATGAAGCAGTTAGTAATATGCAAAACAATTTACTTTATACTAATTCTTATAATTAATAATAATAATTGAACAAATGCAATTTATGTAAAAAAATAAATAAGCAGACGTTGAGTTGTTAAAAAATCAAGATTGCCGTGTGTCCCTTTAACGTATTGTGTAAATCGTATTACAGGGTGGCGAAACCACGCGACATTTTGATCGGATTCACGGTAAAAAAAAGTGTAAACTAAACGCTCGATTCGGGTAAGTGTTCGCTTCATATCTTGTTAAATACGTATCGAATTTTATTCAACTAAAGCATACCCCTCCGAAGTGAGCTCTTTCCTCCGCTGCAAATGGTGATTTGATTTATCTAGTACTTTCTGAGATTAGCCCTCCCAAAGTCTTGGAAACGAAATAAATATATGACCGAGGGCTAATCTAAAAAAGTACTGAGTGAACCAAATAGCCTTTTGCGGCGGAGGAAAGATCCCACATTGTAAAGGTATGTGCGCTTTATTTATTCAATATTAAGGAAGTTATGAAGAAAAGCCCTAACTGAATCGAGCGGTTTGTTTTTGCTTTGAAACCGATCAAAAAGTTTAGCCACCCAATACTAGTGCTATGTAGCGGACAATTTCAGCTGGTTATAAATATGAGCTATATATATATATATACTCAGCAAAAATAAAAAGTATCCACTTTGTTTTCCTGCAAAATCTGAGACTGTGAGAAAGAACTAACAGTTGCAGCATAATTTACTTTTAATAACATCTTTATTTGATGTTCACACACAATTTCATCGAAATATACCTAATAATAAAAAAATAAATCACAATTAAAAACATAGATGTGAAAACAAAATTAACAAAATGTAACAAATGTAAAGGTTAACGACAATATCATAGATTTAGAAAAAGCATTCAAACGCACAGAAAATATTCACAAACTCGCTAATATTGCATGTGCTAATATCTCATGTGTCCAGTTTACACCGAATTGTAAAGTGGAAACAGGACATATTAGCGAGTTTTTGAATATTGTCTGTGTATTTCAATGAACTTTCTATTGTCGTTAACCTTCACATTCGTTAAGTTGTGTTAATTTAGTTTTCACATCTATGTTCTTAAACTGTGATTAATTTTTTGTTGTTCGGTATATTTCGATGAAATTTTGTGTGAACATCAAATAAAGATGTTATAAAAAGGGAATCCTGCTACAATTGTAAGTTCTTTCTTATAGTCTCAGATTTTGCAGAAAAACAAAGTGGATACTTTTTATTTTTGCTGAGTATATATACCGACCGACATAATGTACATTGACCTTGAGTCACCATACCATGTAAACACATCGTAAATAACTTCTCTTGGTATTCTTGTACTCTATATTAGTAATAGAAAACCCGCTTTTGTTAAACAATATCAAAACATGTTTATCGTTATCAAATGACGTATTATGCAGGTGGATCGTTGCCAGATAATCTCGTTCAATGTATATCAGTAATGCAGAAGCACATCCAACATTGTATCGTTAAATTTCTTCGTTTCTGTTTTTCATACGCTTTTAGTTAATAGTTTCTAGCAAAGGTCACCAACTTACAAAAACAATACTGTTTAACAGTTTCTAGCAAAGGTTACAAAGAAGCACTTATTTCAAATCAGTAAGCCATATGCCCGTGTGATCATACGATATTATACACATACATTTAACAGGCGTAGCAAGATCCGTACATACATGTACTAACAAATACCAGATGCAAACAATTTATTTATTTTTAGAGAACAAAAACAGAAAACAAAAATAGAAACAAAACACATGAACATGTCAGAATTTCCATTTAAAATGTCCGGAGAAGGTGATTAAATATATATAAATATCAATGTGATGGTGATGTTTATTACTTAATCATATCCATGTCATGAACACATAAGTACATAACATTTTATGTTTACTAAAAATAGATCGACAAAGAAGAATTGAATTGAATTGGGGTTTTACGGCGCACCAACACAAAAAGGTTATATGGCGCCAACAGGAATGAACATTCCGGTTTCACTCTCAATTTAGATCTAGATAAAATATGCAGAATGTGCCTAGAACCTTCTCATCTGCAAAGCTGCAGAGTTGCTGCAAATTTTCTAGTAACACTCCATTTTTTGCTGGAGCCACGATCATTGTTTTCTGCCACCACTCAAGTAGCACCTGAAACAATTCAGTGGATCATGATGAAGACATTTAATGACCATGACAAAATGACAAAATGTTCATGAATTCGGGGAAATTTTACCCCTCTGCCTGGATAAGTAGTGGTCCTATTCTTGCCCGGGAACCACACGGCGTTGACGAAGAAAAATATTCAGGTGATACCCAGATCACTGTACTAACTACTTACCATGGCAACGATTTATTTGTATTGGTCCAGTTGTTAAATAACGTGCTTAGGATATGTAATATGGCAATCTTGATTTTTAAAACTAGCGGCTCCCGTTAGTTTTCTACAGAAATTGCATTCTCAATCATTAATGTTAATTATAAGATTGTATTAAGCCATTTGTTTTTGAATATTATTAATGTTTTATATTATTGCACCAGAATATTTTAAACGTATAGTATAATAAGACGAAATAGTGAATACTTAAAATTTGATTTATTTAAATGTAACCAAGGTAAAAGTAAAATGATACTGGATATATAATCGAGACACCCATTTCAAATACTTCAAGACCGAAGCATTGTGTGTAGTGGTTATAGCGTCTGCCTTGCATTCGAGAGGTCGTAGGTTCGAGTCCCTGACCGTGTCATACCAAAGACTTTAAAATGGAGTAGTCACTTGTAACCTTGCCTGACGAGCAAATAATGGGTAGTGCTACGACTGATTGACCAGTGTCAGAATAATGTGACTGGGTGGGTGGGGGTATCATGTCTACTACGGCGTGGTATTCCAGTGTGGCAGGTGCTATAAAGAAACCATTGAGTTCGCTGCTTCAAGTAGACATATCTTCACATCACACAACAACACACAGATAAAAGACCAGACATTGTGCCTATAATCGTCGGGTAGGACGCCTGTCGTAGGTGGAGGGACTATAATCCTTAGAAATACACACACACACACACACTCAAATACTTCAAGATTGCAATGTGTCCCTTTAACATCGGTTGTAAAGTTCTCCGTACTTGATTATAGTATGGAATTTACCAGGGACGTAGCTGTGCCTAAATCAGTGTGTAGGCCGGGGGCATGCCCCCATGCCCCACCCACCCCGTGATGTTTTTTAGACGGAAGCCGGAAGCCAAATCTGCATTCTGACGGTATTTAAAACAGCAAACAATATGTTTTAACCTGCGATTTCAAGCTTTTTTAATCTGCGATTTCGCAACAAAAACATCGAAACAGAACAAAATTTAATATGAATACTTGGCATGCCCCAACTCCCCCCCCCCCCCCCCCCCCCCCCCCCCCACACACACACACACACCCCACGCCTCGTGATTTTTTATAGAAGGAAGCCTGAAGCCAAATCCTGCATTCTGACGGTATTTAAAGCAGCAAACAATATGTTTTTAACCGGCGATTTCAAGCTTTTTTAATCTGCGATTTAGCAACAAAAACATCGGAACAGAACACATTTAATATGAATACTTGGCATGCCCCCCCCCCACTCCACACTCACTCCCCCCCCCCCCAACCCCCTCCACCACACCCCGTGATTTTTTTAGAAGGAAGCCGGAATCCAAATCCTGCATTCTGACGGTATTTAAAGCAGCAAACAATATGACTAACCGGCGATTTCAAGCTTTTTTAATCTGCGATTTAGCAACAAAAACATCGGAACAGAACAAAATAACATAAATTATATTAATATGAATACTTGATTCCCCACTTCACCACCCCTCACCCACCCCCTCTCAGTTTTTATAATAATATTTATTGGGGTTGGGACCGGTGCAAAATGGCATGGGACAGGTACTTTTTTTGTCGCGACAAACCATGGGATGATACTTTTTTTCCCGCTAGCTTGCCATGGGACGTATACTTTTTTTAAAGTCAAATTATTCCACCCCAAACACAAAAAAACTTTAAACAATTACAAATATTGAAGAAGTGATCTTAGAAAAAAAAAAGCCCCCTTACCAAAAATATAGGATTCTTGCGACTGTTTGCTGCAACTCTGCGGCAAACATTGCTGCAAAGCTGCGGCAGACAAGTTTGCTGCGAAGTTGCGGTACACTTTTACCATGAAAATGAAGTATGCGGCAAAGTTCCAGCAAACAAATATACAAATGATGTTTCTCGAGTGTCCACCGCAACTTTGCCGCAGACCTCATTTGCATAGTAAACAACTTTGCAACAAACTTCATTTGCATATTTTTTTTCTCTGTAATGTTTGCTGATGTTTTTCAAAATAAATAATGGACTGAAATTATGAACTAGAACAATGGTGCGCCATTTGGCTCGAAAACATTTTTTTTCTTCACTATTTAACATGGACTGCACCATATTTAAATAAATTGACACGATTTAGATAAATGACACAATTTAAATAAATCGACACTATTTAAATAAATGCTCTCGATTTAAAGTATATCCTTACGATTTAGATTATATCCTCGCGATTTAAATATATCCATACGATTTAACTAAATGATTTTGATTTAAATAATTGTTTGTGAGTTCTAAATAATGGACCTTCGTTTTACTAAATGTGCAACAATTTAATTAAAATCACTATATTTAAATCGACTCAATTTAAATATACTGACACTATTTAAATAAATCCTCTCAAAATTAAAATCTGTCATTTCTGCATTACTCCCATTTTTATGGAGATGTCGAGCGCTGTAATTTCTGCATTACTCTCATTTTCATGAAGGTGTCGAGCACTGTCATTTCTGCATTATTCCCATTTCGTCGAGTACTGTTGAGCACTGTCGTGTCTGCAATACTCCAATTTTCATGGAAATGTCGAGTAATGTTGAGCACTGTCGTGACTGCATTACTCCAGTTTTCATGGAGATATCGAGTACTGTTGCGCGCTGCCACTTCTGCATTACTCTCATTTTCATGGAGACATTTCTGCATTACTCTAATGTTCATGGAGTTGTCGAGCGTTGTCATTTCTGCAGTATTCATATTTTCATGGAGATGTCGACTGCTATCGTTTTTACATTACTCTCATTTTTGTGTCGAGTGCAGTAATTTCTGCATTACTCCCATTTTTATGAAGATGTCGAACGCTGTCATTTTTGCATTACTCCCATTTTCATGGAGATGTCGAGAGCTGTCATTTCTGCATTAATCTAATTTTCGTGGAGATGTTGAGCACTGTCATTTCTGCATTACTCCCATTTTAATGGAGATGTCGTGTTCTGTCATTTCTGCATTACTCCCATTTTCGTGGACATGTCACTAACTGTAGTAGTCCAATAGGCACTGGATATCTTAGAATCAGACAAACCAACAAACGTATATATATATATATATATACACACATCACCTATTGAGGTCATACGATCATATTATTTTGCACTTGGGGTTCAATTTTAATCGTTCTGGATTTAAATGTTGGAGTTATCATGGTGTTCGGTATTTAAAAATGTTCTTGCAATGAACACAATTAAACAAATGTTTAAAAATAAGGTTCCACGAAAAATATTACACTTGGCTAAATTACTGGTTCAAGATGTACGTCCTTTGACATACAATGCAAATTTCACTTTAGTAGTAAGTAACTGGAAATAATAAAATTCTGTATAAAGACTAAGTTTTACGATGATGTTTTGGCTAACAGAGTCTTCAGATAGAGCAGATCAGAATGGACAAGTTTGTCGTGATGTTCTTTGAATAAGGAAACGGCAAAGCTAAATTTAAAAGATTATGGTGATGTTACGGGGTGCAATAAACAAATAATCGGATTGGTAAAATTTGTCTCAATGTTGTGGCGAACAAAAAACATGCAAGTAAGTTTGTGGTGATGTGATGGTGAACGTTCCAAATAAATAAATGTTTCTGGCGAATGTATAGCTTTTTGGCGAGTTTGCGGCAAATTCGCCAAAGATTACCATAATGTTTGCGGCAACATTATCGAACAATTAAGAATTGTCATGGTGAACAAAATTGTTCGCTGCAAGCTTGCAGCAAACCTCATTTGGTAAGGAGGGTGCTTATGGACCAGTAAGTATTTATCTGGGCATTGGGAATGGTGCAAAATGGCATGGGATAGGTACTATTTTTGTCACGACAAACCATGGGACGATACCATTTTTGTCGTTTGCTTGCCATGGGACGTACATTTTATTTTATATAACATTTTTATTGCACCGGTCCCAACACCCCTATAAATATTGCCTGGTCCCTAAGATAAGCATCAACCCTGCAAGTGGTTTACGTCCCCATCCGGCAGACGAGGGTAAGGGAAAGTGTCTTGGCCACAAACACACCGACACAATTCACTAGCGCCGGTTAGGCTTGAACCAGGATACTCTGGATTTGAAGTCCCCCGTGCGATCCACTGCATCTGCAGGTTATTGTTGTTGTTGTTGTTGTTGTTTTACATAATTATGTTATTTTCATTTTGTTTTTACATTTGTGAACTTTTTTTCTCACTTTTGTCACAAACGTTTTTTTTTTTTTACATATGTCACCAAACGTGTTACATTTGTCGTATGTTTTTACATAATTATGTCTCTTGTTTTTTTTAACATTTGTAACCAATTTGTAACCATGTTTACATTTGTGACATTTTTTACGTTTCAGGTTCCTACACATGTTTCGGCTGCTGGTATTGTTGCTTCTAGGCACAGTCAGATAGTTGAAGATATCGATTTACATCGAGATTTCCCCTCATCTTTCAAAATATATACTCTTAGAACCAATTTTTGTTTGCGTTAATTAACTCTAAAAACGTCTTAGAAGATATTGTTTCAAATTAATTATGGCCTACGTGTATCTATGTATCAATCTCATAACACGTGCTGATAATTATAATCTGACTAGTGTGAGATCATATCGACCTTCCGTAAACATATATAGATAAATACATACGTTTATTCACACACATTTCATTACAGAACAGAACAGAACAGAACATCACTTTATTAAACTCAAATCACAGGTGATACAAGAGTATACAATACAAACGTTCTTGTAATAATACACATGACATGTAGTTTTTACATTGTTAAATATAATAGGAATAACAAATATAATGCAATCACTTATATTTTATGGGAAAATCAAACAACAAAAAAAAACAAAAAAGAGAGAAAAAGTGTATATGTGTGTGGTGGTGGTAGTGGTGGGGGTGGGGTGGGGGTGGGGGGGGGGGGGGGGGGGTTCACGCAAACAAAAATGGGGGGGGGGGGTTGTTAACGCAAACAAAAATTGGTTCTAAGAGTATATATTTTGAAAGATGAGGGGAAATCTCGAATGTAAATCGATATCTTCAACTATCTGACTGTGCATAGAAGCAACAATTGAAATAGTACAAGTATTAACCTATTCGTGGTTGCTAATTCTTTAGCTGGATAGTTTAAATAAAACGGGTCGAAATGTACATTGAAATAGTAGTGACAGGTGTTGACCTTTTTCAGTGCAGGTTTTGTTATGAAACAGGCAGTACTTAGTGTAGTAGGCCTAATTGTAAACAGAATTAAGTGGCACGTGACGAACGTGCCTAACAGTTTTGAATGGTCTGTCGTCTGGTCATTTTGACCTTGATTTAATTGGTTACGTTATGTCAGTATAGTCTGTGTTGTGTTCATTCTAAAGTCGTGTGTTTTGTGTTCGGATATTATATTTTATAAGAAAAAGGAAATGTGTGTTTGTCATCCTTACACACATATATATAAGAATGCAAGTGGAGAAAATATCCTCTTGAGATTCTGAACAGATTATGAAGATGGAGAGACATTACTTAATGGAGTTGTTACGAGAAACCTTTGATGAGGCAAAGCGAAGGAAGTTGCACTTATCCGGCGTCTTTAATGGGATTTTCCTTTAACACTTTTATGCAACAAAGCTGCTCCGGAAACAAACACGCACAGTATGATTATACCATATGAAATTATACTCTTTATTATATTTTATTTCCCCCCAGTCAGTTATTTAAGAAATAGAACATCATTTACGGTGAATTATCGTGTACTATATCACGGTATGGAGTTCAATTGTAAACAATAATTATTGTTTACAATTGAACAAATCGTGTTATATTACAAGGTAATTCACCGTAAACGATGTTCTGTTTCTTTTCTAATATCCCTAAATTGTGAAAATAACGAACACACCTGAATCTTTCGCATTGCTTTGCTTACTCTCCTAACGTTGCAAACGTTACAGGTCATACACCACTATTGCATTTTACATAGGGTTACATTATAGCGATTTTGGCAATAAATACATACATATCAGAATGAACCATATAGTCTATTTCATTTTCAAGACCTATCATAGACACATTTAAGAAAGTGCCTGAAATTGTGGGTGATCTGATGCTTTCACCTACTTTCGGTTTGATGAATGTGATGAACCTCGGACTCGCACCAAATAAATGTGAATTTTTGAAAAGTTACTGTCACTGTAATTTCCTAGAATAGCCAAAATGCAAGAAAACAATACAGTTCTATTTTTTTTTATCACTCAAACATATCATTTTGACATTTTATGGGCATCAATTATGATTTGGGCAATTCCACCCAATCAGAAGATAGCTCTTTCGAAAAGTATATACCCTAATAGACCTATACTTTTTTCAGCCAATTAGCAGCCCCGAAATAATAGTAGTATCTGACCTACAGTGATATCTTTCGCACTTCCTTGCTTATTCTCCTAACGTTGCAAACGTTACACTGATATATCGTTGAATATAACGAGATATTTTAAACTAAGCTATATAGTGCGGGTGTATTAGAATACGTGTTTTAAATATTGATTGTTTTTGATATTTGCAACTCATTATTTATAATTGTTTAAATATTTCAAATCCATTTATTTTTTTGGCAAATATTTATTTATTGATTATAGTGCACCGACAATTTCCAGATGGTAGAATTACCAAGCAAATTTGAAATCTCCATAGTTTATGATCTTTCATTTAATCTATTTAAGCATGTTCAAAGTTGATAATGTTCACTGGATACTTTAATCTTAACTTATCTCATTGTACATATTTTATCAATCGGGTGACATATGCGTAGTGTATGAGTCGTCATCGTCGGAACCCACGTTTGATTGATTACGTTATCATTCCATCCATTCATGGAGTGATAACGTAATCAATCAAACGTGGGTTCCGACGATGATGAGTCGTATGAGGTGATAAACTACAGATCAGGCTATGTGATCCGTCGCTCATCGAATGGACATCGGCGTTTTTAAAATTGAATAGGTGGCCTCCGAGGGGTCGAAATCGTCGCGCCTTTGCCGTTCTAAGTATCCTAAGGCTGTAGATTCGAATCCTCTCAAACATAATTAGTTCTCGCACGCATGCTGGTATCATAAGGCTACATAGATTCGAATCCTATAAAAATAGTTAGTTCTCGCACGTACGCACGCACGCACACACACACACACACACACACACACACACATTATTATCTTGTTATATTACCAAAAGCACAGACACAAAATAAGAAGCTTGACAAGGAAATCGATCTGTAATGCACTCCTTTTATGAGGTTGGACGATGTGGTTGTGAGTATTGTGGTTGTGGCGATTATTCAGCGTTCTATTTTTAGTTATTTTAGTAAATGTAAGCTATATAATGAAACAAGAAACAAGAAACTTTCTGCCGTCATCATCAGCTATTTTAGAAACAGAGCCAGACGTCATCTATTGATGTTAATTTAACAACATTTACAGTCACTCCTGTACAGTCACTCCTGCGGCTGCTTCTGATGCTTCGGATTCCTGCGGCTGCTTCTGATGCTTCTGATTCCTGCGGCTGCTTCTGATACTTCGGATTCCTGCGGCTGCTTCTGATACTTCGGATTCCTGCGGCTGCTTCTGATACTTCGGCTGCTCCTGTAGATTCGGATTCATGCGGCTGCTTCTGATGCTTCGGATTCCGGCTGCTTCTGATGCTTCGGATTCCTGCGCTTCTGATACTTCGGTTGTCGTTATTATTTCACTACCAGCGATGTTACCGTTACAGAATCGAGGAATTGCTAACCATGTTATTCAGTGATTTATACTGGATCCAGTTAGCACGAACAAGTGTAATAAAAACCGATACAATTTGTATTAAAGCTTATTACATTTGCAACACACTGTCATAATTGCTATCATTCAGAAAGAAGCCGCGATCAAGTAAATATACAGAGCTATGTTTCGTTCATTATTATGGCATTTTAAAATTATTTAGTTTACATAAGAACGGTTATAATTATATCGTTGGCATACAATCTTTAGTCTGATAATTTTGGGCCCAGAGAATGTTTATTTTTATTTTAAGTGATCATTACTACAGTATCATTAAAAAAAATATCTTTCTACCAACTAGTTTGTAAGTAAACTTCCTTTTCGTACCATTCAGTTAGATTCTTTAGATAGAGTTTAAAGGGACACACGATCATCTTGGAGTGTGTTTCAAGCATTTAAGTTAGCGTCTTCACTTATTTATCCAGTATCATTTTGACCTCAAAACCTGCTTGCATTGAATTATACACTTTTGAGTTTTCATTTTTTTCGCCTTATTCTGCCATACTGTAGGTTTAAATTTATTATTCGTGAAATATAATCAAGAGTTAACAATATGCAAGAACATTTTACATTAAAGATGAATGGCCACCCTTTTTGTAGTATTATCAATTAACAAATTTAACTTTTAAACATCATATGAACATTTCTCGATAGTCTCGGAGAGAAACATATATTGAAAACCGCTACTAAGTTGTTTGTAAAAATAAGTATTATTTGCATGACGTAGATACTACTTTTATCACTGCGTGACTGCACGGGGAAATGAGGTAAATTTGAATTGCATAGCTGCACAACTATTGCCAGATAATTTATGAATACAATTTCCTGTGGATTAATTTACCTGTTCAAAGTTTTCTACGTCATCAAAAAAAATCTTATTCTCACTTTTCACAGATATTGCAATGTGCGAATTGTAAATATCTATTGTTGTGTATTGATTTCGATTTAAATAAACATAAACATGTTCTTGAAACAAAACATGGCCGGAGAACTTTAATGTATTCTTATATACTGATTGGAAAAAGAAGCGCGACACGGGAATTTCCGCTGTATACATGATATATTGTGTGTACAATATATATTGTGTGTACAATATGCTGCTGTTAATCGAATGGTACATGCTACGTAAGATCTTTACTTTCGGAAAAAAGACTAAAACAACACGTACCACAGCAAATAATATTCCTGCAAAATTTCATTATTGACAGAGTATGCGTTTGCGCAAACTTAGGATGCAAAATTTTGCAAACTCTTTACATTAAATACAGTACTGAACTGACTCAATTTTCCAAAGAGGAACTTCAACATTTATGAATTTCTTGTTACAACGTGTACTGTGATTAAAACGTCTACAACATCACAGTCGTTTCCTTTCTCTAACTAACTGCAAGTTTTTTTTTACAAAACATCTTGGGATTTCCTTGGGATATGTATGGAATTAAGTGTGCAGTATATACAATATATAGCGGAAATTCCCGTGTCGCGTTTCTTTTTCCTATTAGTATACTTAATATTAATGACTGAACGCATGAAAGTTAGGTTGATAAAACTAACTGAACGTCGTTTCGTTTTGTGTGATATTATTCCAAATAGAAATCAACATTTCGGCACAAAACGAGTGCTGATGCACGATTTCTTTTTACCCCGACAGGTCATAGACCACTATTGCATTTTCCATAGACTAATTACTGTTTAATGTTTTCCCATCTGACATGCAAACAAACAATCCAGGATTTTTTTGGCTTACCCTGTTGCTCAGAGGCAACTTAGATACATGTAAAAAGGAACTTCCTTTTAGGTGATGACCTATTTTTAATGCCACTTTCATGTGTCCGAAGGTCATGACCCTACACTTTGAGGGAATCTCCAAAAAATATGAAAATCGCACACTTTCCTTTTTACCCTGCTATATCATAGAACAAAAATATGTCAAATAATTATCAGAAATAAATAGCAAATTCACAAGTAAACATTATTGAATTTCCCATCTAGTCTCTGAGGCTAATGCAAGCATTAGACATGGGACTTTCCATATATATTTTCTGCCAGTCAGACCGTATTTTGCAGTAGGGTACTGTAACCGACAATTAGAACACTCAAATATGGAACCACTTTTGATAAAACAATAATATTACATTTTCGTAAAAGAATTCGAAATAAAACTATATAGCCTAAAACATATTTTAAGCTCGAGAAAGTAATTTGGCTATCTTGGGAATAATTCCATATACATCATTATGCAGTTAATGATCATACCACTGCTTATCTTAAAGACGCATTTACTCTAACTTCAAATGTCCATATGCGGAATTTAAGATTATCATCAAATCTAAGCTATATTCCCCCAGACCCAATAGTGAGTTATTCAGAAAGTCATTTGCTTATTCAGGCTCTAAAGTGTGGAACTCTCTTCCCCACCATATACAAAATGTCCAATCTGTAAATCAATTCAAAACACTTTATTTACAGTGGATTCCGATATATTAGTAAATGACTAAGTCTTGCAGTTCTATTTAAACATATTTCCATTTACTGAATATACCACTTTAAACGCATTTTTACTTGTAAATATTGTATATATTGTGTTGTTGAGGGCCTCATGTAGATTGACTAATTTCAAATGAGTTCTCTCGTTAAATAAAGTCTTTATTATTATTATTATTATTATTATTATTATTATGCGTTTTTCTTTGTGTTTTTATGTTCTTGGGCAAGACACTTTCCCATGGCCTCGTCCGTCGGATGGGGACGTAAACCGGGCGGTCCCGTGTATCGGTCTACCCTCCGAGCACGTTAAAGAACCATAGGAATCTATTCGATAGTGGATAATAAGAGTAGGGCAGGTTCCCGGATTCCTATGTATCCTTCCCCTCTCTCTGGGGAGGCTCTAAATAACCTATACTGTGTTGATGAGCCGCTAAACAACATTAAATTCAATTCAAGTTTTTATTTTTGTCTGCGGTATTTCCTCGACAGCTGGATTTCGACGACAGTAGTCTAAACACTGTGACGAAGATTGATACCATGTGTGCAGTACGAAGGTCTTAAAGGGAGTACATCAGGATTTTCATGGGGGTCTAGGTGTCCGACTAAAAATTGACAAATATTAATATTTTCTATTCTACATGGCCAAAACATAATGAATGAGCCTAAAAATTATCCATTATTTGCCAAAAAACTTATTCTGCACAGTAATACGTGCTATCCTAGGTGATGCACCAGGGTCAAATTCGGCATTTAATGTACGATTCCGTCCTAGCTATGTGGTGTTTTCAAAGTTTAGATAGTAACACAATGGATCTAACATCATATTTTGATTGATATAAGTGTTTTATCATGAACTGGAACATTTTTATGATTTAAGATGTTTCATGAAAAATCCTGATGTACCCCCTTTAAAGGGTCAATCTTAATTTTTTAACACTCACGGCGTCCCTTTAGTTTCCTTAATTACTAGCATATGTTCAATCATTAATATTAATTAGTACAATACTTCAAAGCAACTATATCTTATATTGCATTAATAGGAGACAATTGCAATGTCATTTATTTATTTGATTATATGCAAGCAGTTTTAAAGTCAAAATGATACAGGATTGATAGATCGAGGTGCTAATTTATGCTTGATATAAAACTCAATATTACCGTGTGTCCCTTTAAAGTGAACCTAATGTTGTCACTATTCTTAACATAACAAGGACGACAGTTTAACATTAATAATGTCAACATATTTGTTTTCAAGATGGTTACCGTAACATTAATACACATAAGTAATTTCGAATAATATTGATCTGTGATAATTATGGTAAGACATGACCTTTCACAGATCATCAACCTGACTAGACAATGTATCCATGGGACACGATTGTCATGCATTAGCGCTGTCAGTCGCTGTGTTTGTTTGAATGGTGTTTTACGTCATTTTTAGCACATGTTAGGCTATATATATGATGGTCGTTTTTTTGTGATAAAGGCAGACCATCCCATTTTTCTGGGTGGTATACCTCCCGACAATGTCATTCACACTGACTTATGCAATTGTGGAAACGTGTCTCCATCGTAAATGGAGTGTCTACTATATACGTTGCAGCATTTCTGCTGTTCTGCAGGTTAGAAGGTTCTAGCCCCATTCTCCATATTTTATCTTGATGTAAATGGAGGATGTGCCTGGCATATTCATTCTTGTTAGGCGCCATATAACCTTTCATGTGTGGGTGCGCCGTAAAACCCAATTCAATTCACATTGACCTACGTTTCCTGTTAGGAAAATACTGCAAAAATAAATGCTTAAGCAAAAAAAGCTTTATTATGGTGCGCCGTCCGTCATGTACGCGATGGGTTAACTCGGACGAGTTCGACAAAGAGAACAATCACTGCCTGTTTATGGAGTTTTTGTCTTGATTTGTAAACACATAAGCTGAGCGCAATAACTTTAGTAATTTTATTCGAATTCTCACTTTTAGTATGAAGGTTTGTTTCAATATGTTGATGTCGTGTAATATATTCGGAGTTTCGTCTTTAAGATTTAGGCAACTGGTCAAATTGTGCAAGTTTTGGTACTCTGCCACTAACTCCTGAACGATGGGAAAGCTTATATTAGCATGATATCATAACGGATATTTCGACAATAAAACACGATTAAAAACATTTGTTACTGAACAAATGCGATAATCTGTTTAAAATTCCCTATTAAATATTTTAATTTTATAATATGCAAACTTTTTAAACCGAAATTAATGTTTTATTTCATATCCCAGCCAACCCCGTTTTCGCTTCTTGGTGAAGGGGTTGGATGGGGTATGAAAGTTAAAACTCGGACTACTATACGTAATGAGGAACGAAACTTGATGCGTGCATATAACATAGCTAGACTGTATGCTGTGTACCAAATTCCTGGTTGTATGGTCAAGGCGACAGGGTAAATGCCATGCATGTTTGTGTTGTCATTGATATGCAAGTAACGAAGTAACGTATCCTGTCTAGACGGCTTTAGAAAATAGGATATAAAATAATATGAGTATAACAACAGTAGACCGTGTGTCACGCATAAGATACGTGCGTTCAAGGTCACAGGTCAATTTGATTCACTTTCAAGGTCACCGGTTAATGTCATGCTACGTTCGCCTTTGATCCATAACGTTTACATTGCTTCAGATAATAGGGTAGCACATGTTTAAGTTCATGGATCAAGGTCTACTGCCTGTATATATCTTTCATTCAATTCTGTATTTTCCTTTCCTTTCGTTCAAACATTATGTATATGTTATGGGAAGGGCCGTAACTAATAGTGTGAGAATTTGTGACCCGACCCTATTGCAATGTATACATATTTATGGTAGTGAAATATGTTTTAAACTTAACAACTACACCCACATTTTTTTCTTTCTTTCTAATGATTTTAGGTAGAGTTTGGGGGAAAACTTGAGACTAATTTAAAAGGCAAACTTTTACATAAATAATTAAAATGTTGATCCCTAACCTCATTAAAGGCCAATCAGATGATTAAAAAGGTCAAACTGTATTTGAAAATACTAGAGATACAGAAATATTTCCAATTGTTAGTATAAGCATCTTCATAGAAATAAATGAAATCATAGTGAAAGAAAATCAAGCTGTGATAGACTTTTATTTAGGCTCGCAGCATTACCAGAACATGTTAAATGTCCTAAAACACACTAGTGGTGCAGTTTATTTACAAACTCTCACTTGCCCCTCACCGTTGTGGTTTCGATCCCTCATGGGTCTTGGAATCTTTATGTGAGGAAGCTATCTAATTGGCATGCGGAACATCGGTGGTTTTACCCAGGCACCCGCCCGTGCAGGAAAATTGGCCGGAGCGACACCTGGGTTCTTCCTCCACTAATGGAAGCCGGAAAAGTCGCCATATGACCTTAGCTGTTAGTGCGACTATAAAATCCAATTCAATTCAATTCAATTGATAAATTATGACATGAAAACGTCAATGAGGTTTCTCTGAAACAGTACATTTTATTTGACAGTAATATGCCAATACAAACCTAAAAGGAAAATATTTTTAGTTTGTCCTATAATCTTTTATGACCACTTTTGGGTGCGCATAATTACCTACCTGCTTTTTAGTCAACACCGCCTTGGGAACATGATCTAGCATTTATACAATAATCTGATACGACTTGCTAACGACCTCCTGACATAGTCAGGCTATTCAGTTAACATGTCTAGGGCTCAGACCGGTGAAATTTAGCCCATTGAACTCATTGGATGAAAGAGGCTGGGCATTGTCAGTCCGTATTAATATGCAAATAATGACACAATGGCCGTATTTGTACACTATATATAGACACATTCACTCATGTTTACACACCCGTTGACGTACACTTGTTGATCTTTATATACATATTATTTACCATATCATGCCTTATTTGTAAATACATGTAGTTTTACCTATACATTTTATTGTACGTTTTAATAATTGACTGTTTTATTGTTCATTTACATCCGTTTTCGCGTACAATATGACCTATTTGTGTCGACGTGCCGTAAAACATCATTCATCCATCCATCCATCCATCCATCCATCCATCCATCCATCCATCCCCGTATGGGTAACAAAGCACAGGATATAAATATTATTTTTACCTACGTTTTATTGAGTTATGCCCCTTGTATAAGATTACGTCATCTGCTATTGTGTACTACAGTGTTTTCTGTATTCAAGGAAAGATGTTCTTTCGTAAACAAAATGTGAGATTACAGTCTCAGGTAACTTATATACTGTCATATACAAGGTTTCTCGAATTTCCCATTAATTTGTAATTCATTTCGATGGGTGGAGTGGAGTGAGAGATGGTGTGGAGATGTAAATCTGTCATACTCTGAGTCTGAGACTGATGTCATATTGATTATTGTAACCATATAGATTTAGGCAAAGGTGTTATGTGTCTGAGGTGTTGAAAAACGGCACGTTTAACAATCACGAGGATATATTCCTGTAGCACTGAGCTCAATCCTCAACTTTATAGTGCTGTCACACCATCGACACTTGGTATGTCTGATGATACCCCACCCACATTAGACCCGACTGTTGAAAGTCAAGTTTGGGAGCTAGTATCCTTTTTATCTGGGAGAAAGACAAAGAGCTTCCTGTCAGGGAGAAATCATTGTTATTATGTTGGCGTTGGTGTAACCTGGCCGGGGATCGAATCAATATGGCATGTCTAGAGGCGGACACACTACGGCTAAGTTACAGGCTAAATACAGATTGAGTGAAGACAGAAAAAGGTGAAGTCCCCAAACTGCGTATTCGTCACCGTCAAATTTGAACCCCTATGGCTAACGTTATGTACCGTCCGTATCGGCGAAGGTTATAGAATATAGAATAGGAATCACTGAGTATAAGGCTAAATAAAATTATACCTGAGTTTACTGTAACCCGACCGACCCTCTGAAAACACTCCCGACTCCTTTTTTTATTATTGAAAAAATAATTATGTTCACGCTATCACGGCCGACTCATGTGCTCATTGTCCTGCTGTTGGAACTGACCCTCTTCCGGACTTGCGAAAAATAAATAAATTAAACTGTTTTACCCCTTTGCAATAATTGCAAGTGATTGGGAAAAGAGCCAGTTGTTGCCAGGCCTTTTGGGAAACAATAAAACATACACAATTTCATATTGTTATGATATCTATTGTAGTTTTTAAAATACCACATGTTCCCATTCATCAAAGCTCATCGCCACCTTAAAGGTAACTTCGCCAAAAAATAGAATAAAAAAATAAAATAAAATAAAATGCCTACCTACCTACCCTATTTTTTTCAGCAATGTTACAGTAAACACAGGTATACTTTTATTTGACCTAATGAGACTTGTAGTTACAGTTTGGGTCCTATTTATCTTAAACATTGAGAGAGAATAACTCCCGGTCTCAGATAAATATATTTCTTGTTCAAAGCTAACAGAAAAAAGAATAGCATTCACAACCGTTCTACCTAAAGTCAGAGGGTAACACATTTTCAGTTGTAATAACACATTGGCTTACATGTGTTCATGTGATGCTGACCGAGACTAGCCTGTATGACAAGACATTGAATCTCTTCCGCACTTTGATTACCAAATGTGATATTATTTTTTTCTGTCAATAAGATGTTGAACGAGTGCGATACCGAACATAATATACACATCCGTTTTCCTAACTAAGCGTATTCCACCCCGACAAGGAATACACCAATTCCATGAATTCGTGTTGTTGCAGACATGTTTTGACTAGTGAAGATTTTCTTTATTCATAGCTTTCACATCAAGTCAACTTCCGGTGGGTTGAGATATTCAGTAGGTGAACATTAAGGGGTTTACTCGGACTTTATCCTCAATCTCTATATGAAAAATGAAAATATTAGACCATGATTTAAATTAAATGTATCCGTATTGTTTTTTTTAAAATCAGTAAACACCAAAAGAAGATACATAGATGTACACAAAAAATAAAGCTTTTAATATAATTATCATGACAAACTAGTTTTATAAAGGGCTAAATTCAGTTGAGCACCAATGATAAACACCGAGTTTACCCACTACTAGAATGTGGAGGTCTTTTATTTTATTGATCACTGATTGTTCGAATTTTTTTTGATGATGTCATGTGAAAGTTATGAATTGTTGCAGTAGTCCTAAATAACTTCGGCCCTTGCACCCAATTCAAGATGATTTTATAACATACGTATATATTGTTTCAAGGGTGTGTTCGGGGCGTCCGTGGCCGAGTGGCTAGAATCTCTGACTTGAAAACACTTATCCATCTCTATTTGAGGCAGCTATCTAGCTGGCTTGCGGAACGTTGGTGGTTCTGCCCAGGTGCCATCCCGTGCACGAACATTGTCCAGAAGGGTACCTGCTGGAAGCGCCATATGCTCTTATCTGTTGGTGCGACTATAACATTCAATTCCGTTCAATTCAAGGGGTGTTCGGTGTGTTGATTACTTAATTGTGTCATGATGTTTGTTCTGTTACATAGTTTAGTTTAAACTTGATCTACTTGATATAGGAATGCCAGCTGCAGATGTTTAAAATAAAAGCATCCACATGACCCCACATGTTTATGAGAGTTTGTTTGCAAACAGGTTCATTTATTTTACGGGATAAAATAAAGGCGTATAGTTTTCTTTAATTTCATTTGAGCTTTATTGTCAAGACATCTACATACTTTTTCTTACGTGTCCTGGGTCGGAAAACAGCAAAACAATTATTGGCGTAAAGCTGACCTTAGTAGGGTAATTTTATGACCAATGCTCACTAACACGGCTTAATAATACAGCTCTGTATTCCTACCTTACAATTATCCGTAATGGTTTTTAATACAATGACCAGATGAATGTCCTATCAAACAATGTACGCATAGTTAGCTCTGTTTATACTTGTCATACAATTACCTTATCTATACTACAGCCAATTTGTATGTGTGAACGACCTTCTATTTTCATAGTAAATACTACTTTACCTTACGTTTTCGTTTTTGTTTTCATTTGTATTAGGTAACAACTGTTGTGAGCTTCAGGCATTGACATTGTTTGGAATAGAAGTTCAAAATGGCAAAACCTTTTATATTATTGATACCATTGAACACATCGACACCTTACATAAGTAAATTATCATTCAGTCCTTTGAACCTTTTAAAGATACCATTGAGAACTTTGAACCCCTTACTAAAAGCATTGATTATTTTACTGAAAGCATTGATTATATTGAAACCCTTTCCTGATATCACTGCATACTTTGCATTCACTGATATAACTGTAAACCCCTTACTGATGTCATTGATATTTTGCACTAGTAACTGATATCAATAGTACTTTAAACACTTTCTTTATAGTATGTAATACGTTTAACCTTTATCTGATATCATTGAGTACTTTGCATCCATCGAAGTATGTTTAACCCTTTACTGATGGCATTAAGTACGCTGAACCATTTGCTGTTGATGCTTTTTAAGGTTTACTGATATTATTTAGTACGTTGGAACGTTTACTAATACCAATGCCTACTTTGAAACATATTAATGGTTAAATCAAGTTATTTGTGCAAGGATGTTACTCGTATCACGACCAGGTTTGTTGTTGACAGGCCTAGTTTGTTAGCGCTATGACTACAAGGGGGCGTCTGTGGCCGAGTGGTTAACGTCTCTGACTTGAAATCACTTGCCCCTCACCGCTGTAGGTTCGATCCCTCAGGGGCCTAGGAATCTTTATGTGAGGAAGCTATCCAGCTGGCTTGCGGAACGTCGGTGGTTCTACCCAGGTGCCCGCCCGTGCACGAAATTTGCCCGGAGGGGCACCTGGGGTCTTCCTCCACCAATGGAAGCTGGAAAGTCGCCATATGACCTTAGCTGTTGGTGCGACTATAAAATCCAATTCAATTCAATTCAATACAATGGCATGCGGCTGATGCATGCTTTTATGTTTACAGATTTATCTCGTGATTACCTGTAAATGTAACTTCCCACACATGCCTTGCTAATAATGCCAGTATATCGAACGAGATCTCAATCACATCGAAACAAAGTGTCAGATGTATCAGCCTGTCTAATTATCTACGTCTAGACTCTACAAGTTACTGGAAGTCGTAATTATTCCGCTCGTTTTAATGAAACAGCGGATTTTTAGCCGGGTTTTCAAAAACCTGGCTTATCCGGGCAGGTGGCGGCGGGCGGGCGTCAACATTTTATGTTTTCTATTTATTAATTTAAACATATTTATTTTACTTCGATTGCGAAACAAGTTCTTGCAACTTAGATTAATCACTCTCGATGGCTTTCTGGGTATAACCAGTACTAAGCAATGTGGATTAATTATCTTGCTCAAGGATATATAATGTGGCCGCGGCGAGGATCGAACCCACGACCTCTCGATCTGGAGTTCGGCGCTCTACCACTCGACCACGCACTCCACTTTTCTATATATCTCAGCATTACCATGCAGGGCTTTTTTTGTAAACATTGTGAAGACTCCTTTAGTCTGGTCATTTTATGGGGAAAAAAAAGCGCGATAACTGCCTGATTTGTGAAAAAAGTATTGAAAGATTAGTTGTTAAAAGCGATATTACTCAATACAGGCATACATTCAAAAAGGTTAACGTAAAGCAGATTTTGGAGAAAGTAGGTCATAGTGAACTAGTTATCAGGGTATGGTCAGTGCTTGATGAGGGGAAGGTGCTGTTGATGAAGATCGGACATGGCCCAGGGCTTTTTCCCTTCTATAACAGGAGCCGAAATTCGGCTTCTTTACAATTCAAAATTGGTCTTAAGATTTTTTTTTTTGGTAAACAACATTTCCCCATCTAACTTTTTCAATATTGTTTTGTCTTGGATAAATTTTCAGTAGAAAGCTTATCTAAAACGTACCATATTATGCTGAATATAAATTGTACATTTGTTTCGTAGTGTTCTCCTCCCACAATATGGAACGGGTTTTGATATTTGAGTCTATACCCCAGGGGAGGGTGTTATGGTCATATGGGGTTAGCGTGCATTTCTATTTTTTCCTCGTAACCTTAACTCCTCCTACATCAGTTTCAGGAGGCTGTACACATAATTATAGCACAGTGGTTGCCTAGGATGTGTAAATGACGATTTTGAATCCATGGTCTTATCCCTAGGGGTCAGAGGTAAAAGTAAAACGGTCAAATTCACCAAATTAACATTGAATCCACAGTTTTAAATGTTTAAATGAAATGTCTTTCATGATATAATGAAATTTTGTACACACTATAAAGTGATATATATATATATACAAATACAGTATGCGACGGGTTTTGAGGTTTGATATTATAAGAATCTTTCATTGGTATCTGGTGAAGATAACGAATTCCAACCCGAGGTATACGTGTTTTTATCGGAACCGAGGCTCTGCCGACGTTCCGATTAAACACTTATACCGAGGGTTGGAATTCCCTATCTGAACCGAATACCCATGATAGATTATTTTATTTGCATATCAGAGACATGTGCGTTGACGCCGCCAGCTACTAACGTTTTGCATGTTTTCCTACATACCGGATGTTGACGCGCGTGAATTTTATCTCGACCCTAGGGTGAGATGGAAATATCTAGCCCCGGTAAAATGACGGATTTCCTTGTCCGGTATGCAAGAAACAGATTATCCATCCCCAAGGGACGGGGCTTATGGTCATATAGGGTCAGCATGCATTATTATTGTTTCTTTGTAACCTAAAATATTCCTACGTCTGTTGAAGGAGTGTTAGTTATACGACACATTGGTTGCATAAAATGTGTACATAACAGGTGAGTGCGGATATTGGCGATGGGCCCCCATCAGTTCCAATCTAGTTGGTTTTGTTATAGCAACTAGTTCAACGGAAGCTATTATACGTTTGTTTGCATTGGCTTTCTCTCTTTTTCCATAAATAAAGAATGAATGTTTTTTTTCTGATTGCCTAGTTAATTGACCTTTCATCTTATTATCTCAATATAAAACACAATTGAGATAAGTGATGTAGTATTATTATTCGTCGGTCGAATATATTTTGTGATTATTGTAATGTTTAGTTATGTGCACTGGACGCAGAAGTAATTACTTTGGGGATTATTGTAATGTTTAGTTATGTGCACTGGACGCAGAAGTAATTACTAGGGGGACACGTTTATTTTTGTTCTATACTAAGTTTAGCAAATGGCCTGGTATGATACTTACGTTTAGATTGTAGCGGATTATTGCGAATTATTTACTAGTTTGCTATACGGATTTGTCTGCGCATCCCATGTTGACAAAAACTACGATTTCTATCCTGCGGCACACTACTCGTATGTTCAGTTAGTCTCTGGAGCGATTTGCCTAAGATAATATTCTATTTTAAGTAGACTCGTACGTATCATCATTTTGACTAATTGAGAATAATTACAGAACACACACTGCAGTGAGCTTTAAACGCACTCTGCAAGAAACATAAAAAGACGAGACTGCAATTGCAGACTGGCAAATAGAGATACAAGTATGGATTATAAGTTAGTATTAGAGTGTATTTCTGAAAATCCCTGTAGGCCACAGAACGCAGGTTTACCAGCTTTTAATAATACATGAAGGTCTTGTATACGTCCTAACAAACGCAAAAGTTGAATTGATAATGTAAATTTATTTTTCTCGATTGAGGATAAATTTTAAACGTATTTGCCTCTGTTCTTAAATTCAAAAATCGTGAAATTACTGTTTTTTAAGTTATTTTTTTTTATCATTTTATCCATTAAAGCAGTTACGGTCGCAGTTATTGAATGTCTTTGAGGGACGACACTACAGTATTGAAAACAACCATTAAACGTTACCTTGAGACTATACATACATACAGAAACATCCTTCATAATATCAAAGCAGAACATATCTATTGTTACATTACTAACGTTGAACGGATGTTTTTATGCCCCCACCACCGAATGATGAGGGTGCATATTGCGTTAGCCATGTTAGAGCGTCCGTCTGCCCGTCCGTCCTGAAATGCTTCTGTATCCTGCCACAGTTTTCAACCGATTGTTTCAAAACCTTACAGGAAGCTTGCCTATGGTCAAGATGTGCATATCGATTCAGCGTCTAAATCGACCCTGTATTACAGCAGAATCGATATACATATCATTTCTAGTTTCATCAACATTTTCGTGTTTATATTCATAGAACGTATCCGCAGATATTCACACTGTCTGAAGCATTTGTATCTGATTTGTCCAAAGGTCATTTTAGACTTACGTGCTGGGTTTATCGAGGATAACCTGGAAGCTACATAAATCAAGATCCTTGTGTATATGTATAATTGTTCTGTAGGAAAAGCACCAGCATACTTAATTGATTTGTTGACTCCTCAAACCGCAAAACGCTCATTAAGATCATCTCAATCATCTGTAGGATCATTTGTTGTGCCATTTAATAAAAATAAGACTTTTGCAGATAGAAGCTTTAGCACAGTAGGTCCGAGATTGTGGAATAAACTTCCCATTGAAATCAGACAGAGTGAAACTGTGGACATTTTTAAGAAGCAGTTAAAGACTCATTTTTTCAGAGACTATTATTCTCTTTTCTAAGAGCAGTATGCTTCATGGGATATGACTGTTGTGTGTGAGTAATAATTTGTTTTATATGACATGCATTTTATTTACTAATTTTCATGTATTTTAATCATTGTACAACGCCATTGAATGTATACTTTGTATGTAGAAATAGGCGTTTAATCAAATAATAAAGTTTAAAGTTTATAGCGAGGCAAATACAAGCTCCTCTTCGTCCTCTATTTTCTAGATCGAATTGGCAAAAATGTCTCAGGTCGAAATTGTACTTACTCGCTTGGTTAGACTGGCTGTCGTCCCAGTGGTTATTTTTTTTTATATATATTTTGAATCCAGAATCAAAATAAAACCTTAAAATTCTAAACATTTCTGAATAGCTCTGAAGCCAATAATTCAAAGGGGACTTAATGCAGACTTTTTTATTTGATGATAGCTTGAGTTGTCTCAGATAGTACAAGCAAGGTTTTACGCAAGCGTAAAATAGCTGCCGAGAGAAAATAGCATTATTTCTGGGTAGGAACTGGGAACAAAGTTTAACATAATAACAGACCAAGTCACGGGTGTTAAAACAATATTTAAAAAAAAAGAGTTGTCACGGAGACGTAAACACGCCATGACCGTTTTTTTTAACAAACACTTTCTTCCCAATTACCAAACATTTTGAATCAAGGTGGGCGAATCCTTGACATGCCTTACAAATTGATTACCTATTCACCTTTGTAGCACGACGTGCTAAACTTAAAAGTACACATCAGCACAGAAATACAATTACTCACATGTATGGGATGCGTGCATTACAACACAGATAAACTGTTCATTGCTACCGTGTTTAATTATAAGATTGCGTTATCAAAGTGAAAAAACTCAAAGCAACTATTCATTACTACCTTACCATGTGCAATTACTAAAACAATATAAGAGTCGCTGCCGTTCCGGCAGCGAATAAACATTAACAAACATAAGGACTTAGCCAGTCTAGGTGAACCTGAACATGTAATGTGTTTACATTGAAAACTTGAGTACAAGGTCAGACAAAACACTATAAACTTAGACATGTTCATTCCGTGACAATGACCAATTTTAGAAATGTATTCACATTACGTGGTCCTGCATTAATTGCATTAAGCAATGGGAAAGCGTATATATGCAGGAGTTTATAAGAGACCTTTTGACAATAAAACAAGTAAAATAAATGTTGAAGTTTGACTTGAAACAGTCAAGCCATTTCAGTATTGTGTTTAATGTTAAGAGATTGCAACGTTTAAAGCCTAAGGTTGCTCCCCTGCTTGAGTCAAATGCGCATTCTGTCGATAATGAAACTTTAAAGGGGTTACAAGTGGTGTGTTCGGTGCTTTTTAAACCTTCTTCCCGAAAGGACAGGCCTAATGTCGCCCTGTACCATTCGATTACCTGTAGCATATTGAACATACAAGAAAATTTTAATGCAAAGCATCAATTCGTCGTAGTATTTGTAACGAAAACTATCGGAAATAGCAGGTGCTCGGGAACGGAGATTACCGAAGCTTGTTGCGTATACCAATAATTTACGATGTAACACTTGTCATATATTACATATGTAATAATGTTAATAAAATAAAATAGTATAGGTAATATAAGAAATGTTTTGGTGATAAAAGCCGATTATCAGACCGTACCTTACATCCCGTTATCCAAACTCCCCGCAGTGGTTACTTTCCCTTTCTGTTACAGTAATCACTGCCACCATACACATTTATAGCTGAAATCCAGCTAAGTTTATTTTTTTGGTTAACTAGTTTTTAGGCCAATATTTCAACTTGCTTTGTTCATAATATAGGAAAATAGTGTGAAAAACGGTATCTGGTTACAATTTTTTTTTATTTATATAATTTTTTTTTAATTTTTGCGAACATGCACACCGGTTACTAAGTTACAGTACTTTTAAACAAACAAACGTGTATTCCGTTGAGAACATTACGGAAGCTGTGCGTAAATTTAATAAAGAGATTGCACCCAAGCCAAAACCAGGTTAATTGTTTTCAACATCTCCTCGAAGGTGATAATCGATGTTATTGCCAATTGCCTGTTGGTTACGGCAAGAGTTCGCTGTAGTGTATCGCCATTTTTTTGTAATCACATGGCCTTAGCTATCATCACGTGATTTGTGTGGTGGCAGGGATTAGTGGCTACAATATCCCTGCGCGGAGGTTGTCCGTTATCATCTAGTATAACTTTACAAATAGATGGATGGACATAATAATCGGCTCTGGTCTAAAAATAGCTCTCGATATGAAGCTGCTAATTGGCTGGTTCTGGGGCATCAATGTGTTCTTAAAATAGAAGTTATCGCTGTAGGCTGGTTCCCGAGTAATCAATTACCAATAGAGTGTGTATATTAAAGCGTTTATTTATCCTCGCTGTATTGCACTAAGCATTTTAGCGAGCAGACCTCGGTTTTAAAGTCTCATCCGAAGGACTGGTAAGGTAGGAAATACTTTTGAAATATTTCGATAATTAACCCAAATTCGGTCCTGGCTGGGATTGAACGCGCGATCCCTGGGTTACAAAGCCGCAGTGCTAACCATTACACCACGGCGCTACCTCTTTACCAATAGATGAAATAAAGCGCCGCATTGTAAACACGTTTTTAGGAGAAACACATTTTTGGTAAACACTCGATACAAACAAAGCTGTTTTTTCCGAAAGTGTACATACTTTGTAACACTTGTCTTATTGTGTTAAATCAGCATTTATATTCCAAGCGCAATGTTATTATCATGTCAGTTCATTTGCTCAATTTAGTAAAGAAGGAAAATAAAAATTGTTCTCCAATAACTACTTCTTCCAGTGGCACTTAGCAAACGTAAGCACAAATGTTGGTCTTTCCGCCACCCCCTCCCCACCCTCACGAGTACTTAATACTCTCTAATTTAGAACTGAGTACTGAATACTTCATTTTAGACCCGAGTACTAAATAATATTTAACATGAATTTCTTCAAAAAATTAACCAATTTGCTATTTATTCGTCTAATTTTATGAAGATGTGATATAAAAGGACATTTAAAACTGTATTAAAGGTTGTATCTCACCGTTTTGCTGTTTTGGGGTCAGTTCTAAATCCTACGATTTTTGTGGATTTCAACAGTTTTTTTTACCTAGAAAACATAGTTTGAAGGCATGTACCTATTTGTTATGCGTACTGAATACTAAATAATGTAATTTGCGGGAACTTGTACCCGGGCCGCGGGTACTGAATACTCGTTAAATTTGCCTTGAATTCTGCGTACCGAAAGGGGATGGGGAAACACCCTCACAATTATATTCGTCGGCGAATAACAATATATAGCGGAAATACCCATTATGCGTTTCTTTTTTCCTTTCAGTATACTTATTTTAGAGAAATAACACGATGAGACTGGGTTATAATGCACAAGAGAGTAAAGCTTTACACGATAATTAGCATTCAGATTGCGTGATAAAGGCGTGTTTGATGTAACTGACAGGTTTTTTAATACAGAGAGACAGATTTCGAGGATTTTTCTATTTTGAAGTTTGTTTGTGTCTTTGCTTCTGACTTGTTTAATTCAGTCATTAATAATTGACAGATAGTGGCAGATTGCCAGACATAACCAACGGTATAAGTTCCCATCCGACACATGGAGCATACTTATAACCGTGTCTCTCACACTGACTTTTCAAAGGAAAGGTTTAACAACGAATAACCGTGATATTCTCACAAGAGTAATTAAATATTGATAATTAGAGAATGGCGGCACCATTCTATTATCGAATTACGGGGGAACCTTAGTTTCGCGATTTGATTTGAAGGTACGTTATAAACAGGTCTTGGACAAGTTTGGTTATGAATAGTTGGGTTTATAGATGCAACCGGAATGAACATTCCAGACCCACACTATAATATCATTAACAAATAGTTGTGAGTCAGAGGCATGCAATGTTCGTGTCCGTTCTAATTATCTTCTAAGATCTACAATTAATGGCATTTGTGTTTATGCCTTATTAATAGATGATATGTTACGCATCAAATTCGGTTGTTCAATTACGGTCAATATCAAGGGTCAAGCTTATGCATTTTTCATGTCTGGTCCTTAACTTCTAAACTGCTTAAGAAGATGCGATATACTATGTATCACCATTAGACGGCGTGGGGCCCACCAAACGCGAGTTCTTACACATTTCTTCAGTCCAGCCATTTGCCAGTGGACCATAACGAAGACGCATTTGTTTAAGGTTCCTCTAAACTGCCCAAAATGAAAAAAAAGTAAATTTAGATTTATAATATTATGTGATTTTGTTGGATTTTGTGCATGTTTTGCATATCATTATCAATAATATTATAAAATTAAATTTACTTTTTTTTCATTTTGGGCAGTTGAGAGGAACCTTAAAACGACGTTCAATCCACTGAGTTTCGTCGATGTGTTCTAGGGCTAGACACTTCCATCGGATAGTTATAGTAGGTCAGGGTTCCTATATATCCGTGCTGTATCTCTCCGGGGCGACGCTAAATAACATATAACACATCTTTGATTATTACTTTCTGTTATTATAATTATTGTAAAGAACTCTAACGGGAAATGTATACAAAGATCTCACCTGATACATTCTCTCGTGTACAAATGATTTTCCTATTCAAAAATACCTTTGTTCCTACGATCCGTTGTCAATTCGCTGAGATATCCGACTCAAAAGTCACAAGGGAGCAATTTCAATCTATACGTCATTTGTCTTGATATCCGGTTAATATCCGGTTTACATTCCAAAATGATGTTGTTGTTTTTTTCGGCAATCGGATGCAATCGAGATACTAGTATTGCGATTGAGCTACTTACGTCATAATTCGTCATAATGCTATATATATATGCATTTGGAAATAACACCTGACACTAAAATTTCCCGTTTTGATTTTAATACATGTCATACTGAGATCACCGAATCCATTGAGGATTTTAGTATAAAATGGTGTCGTAGAGAACATGTGGACCCAAACTCTCTTCGACTTTAAAAAAGTGAATTGTTAACCAAGTATTACCTGGGAAAATTCTAACCCCTCTTTACTTCCTCCGAGACCTAGGTTTTTGTTTCGGAATTTCAGAATTTCATTATAAATTTGTTTTAGTTCCTGCTGATAAAGCAGCTAATAATGTAATTATTGTTTGACGCCTACATTACGTCAATTTTTTATCTCTGGAACTCGGTAGCTCTAATTCGTACAGTCCAGTTCAATCTACTGAGGATGATGTTCTTTCCACACATATCACCCGGTGCACTACTTTTAAGGCTGGCGTAGACGAAAAGCAGAACAAACTGCCAAATATATACTGGATTATTAAATTACATAAAGAAGCCTTATAAAGCCCGCTTTATTTCAAATTTTAGTGCCTGCACCACCAAAAACATCTCCAAACTTTTAACTTCTTGTCTTACTGCCCGCCGTTAAAGATCACGTTAAACACTAGTGTGCTAAATATTGAAAACTATGGGATTAATTTATTAATCTATTAAAAATCGGGAGACGTTCTTGATAAAATTTACAATAAACGTCAAGTTTCATCTACAAATACTTATGACTTCTGCCCACTGTATACAATTTTATCACATCACCTTATCATATTGCTCTTATTAAAACAAATTTCACTAGAGAAAAAAACTACATGTTTGGCCTGTAACAATAAGTGGGGTGGGGAGGGGGAGTGAGGGTAGGGGAGGGGCGGGATGAAAAATAGAACATGGCCAATCCTTTCTTTTCTCTTATGATTAATACTATCTATCCTAAGGAACTTCAATTCAACAAAGCTAGCAGTTCTGATACTGTCGCTTCTTTTACATATTTCTATTGAAAATGGTAAACAATTAGTAAACTCTATGAGAAGAGAGATGCTTTTGATATTGTTAATTACCCCCATTTCGATGGGGATGTTACCCTAGCTTCTTCTTATGGGGTCTATGTTTCTCAACTTATTCTTTTTCTCTAGAGCTTGTAGTAGTATTGAGGACTTTAATGTTCGTTATATTTGTATTACTAAAAAGCTACTCCAGAAGGGCTACCGTTACCATAAACTTCGAAAAACCTTTGTAAAATTTTATTATCGTAACCCTGATCTACTTTTATTATTTTTTATTATTGTAACCTTGATTTGCTTTTAAAATAAAAAAAGTGTTTTAAGAACTCTTTTGCAATACGACGGTTAATAGGACGGTCACAACCTGACTTTTTTGGTGATGCGATTTACAAATTTAGTAAAATCTTTGGTCATAATTACTTTCATACAATACAAACAGAGGTTATGCCCCGATTAGTTTGCAAAGCAATGCTTGTTTAGTGGTTGACCCATTTCCAGCTCGCCACTATGATTTCCTCTTTGATTTTACGATGACCGTACAGAGTGTGGACCCTATGCTGACGTCTACCTAAATCCTTATAGGACGGTAGCGTTTGATGTTTGTCTTTAATCTTTGAGGGCCTCATGGTAGATTGACTAGTTTCAAATGAGTTATCTCGTTAAATAAAGTCTTTATTATTATTAGTATTATTATTATTATTATTATATATTATTATTGTTATTATTATTATTATAATCTTGTCTTGTCGTGCCCTTAACTGTTTGTTCTCTTGTTTCTCTGGCTTCTTCCAAATCATTGAATACTTACTTTTTGGCTTTCTAGGTGTAACACACCCATTGATTGTTGCATTGAGTTGTGTGTGAATTAAAATTTAAATGCCATGTTGTCATTCATATCTAGACCCTAATTAAAAATGAATAACTTACATTCTCATCGCAAATGACACATATGCTGCCAAAAAAACCAAAGAAATATGGGGGTCATGTATCTTCTAAGAAAGAACTTGTCTCATGAATGAATGGTCCCTTTAAAAGATGCCATAATATTGTATTCATACACTCATTTCCATATAAGCAAAATAAATTAAAAACTCACAATTTTAACATGACAAAGCTTGTAAAATAGAACAACAATGTGATATAAACGAAAAATAGCACTTTAAATTAGTGAAAAAGGCTTTTTTTACAAAAAGAAATGAGAATTATTTATTGACGCCATTACGCGACTACTACCGCAGGCCAACACTTCCTGTGTTGCAGTGGGTGTGCTACACCTCTATGCTTTTTTATATTATATATATACATGATCATTTATGTGTTTTACTTATATTGCCTGTTAATGCTGCCTTGTTTGTTAGAGGTTATAACCTGGCGGGGATATCTTTATTTACACTGTCCCGTTTATTGGGTTGACAATAGGGTGACTGTGAGGTTTGGTGCACCTGGAACCTGGTTCCCAGCGGCCGTTATTGCCACTGACCTTTTGTGTTTGTTATGTCATATCTTGCTTTTTAATAATCTTTATAGTTGTTGCTTGTTTCTGTGTTCGTTTGTTGTTGACTGTCGTCATTGAATGCTACTTTTCTGTTCGATTTTTATATCTACTTCATCTATAATTATAATAACAGGAGCTAATAATCAAAAGATGCAATTTCCTGTGACCTAAATGTCTCGATGAGCCGATAAACAACATTCAATTTAAAAGGAAATAGAATTTGAACATCAAAGGAAATACCAGCTAGTCTTCTCTTATACTCACTACTTTGCAGATTATAGTGATTGATAAACTACATTTGTTAAAAGAGCCATGTTTAATCCTCAGGACCCCTGGGGTCTCTTGTTTAAATGTCATAAGACGATGTCATCTGTAATCTGAGACATTAATGCAGCTTACTAATTAAATTACTATGTTCTAGGTACACTGGAGAAATGCGATCAATTTGTTTATAACTTAATATCGAATCCACGCCCCTAGAGATACCGGGTTCATTCTAATTAGTTATTTCCGCCGCATTTTAAAGGGAGTACATCAGGCTTTTCAAAGGGGTCTAGGGGTCCGACTTAAAATTGACAAATAATGATATTTTCTATTTTAAAGCACCTAAACATAATGAATGATCCTAAAAATGACCCCTTAGTTACAAGGAAATTCATTCTGTTCAGTAATACGTGCTATCCTAGGTTACGCACCAGGGTTAATTTCAGCATTTTATGCCCGATTCCGTCCAAGCTATATGGTGTATTCGAAGTTTAAACCTTAACCATATGGTTCGAACATCATATTTTGATTGATATAAGTGTTTTATCGTGAATTGGAACATTTTTATATAATTTAAGATATTTCTAGAAAAATCCTGATGTACTCCCTTTAACAAAGTTCAAGCCATTTTAGAGTACGTAACTAGTCGGCAAATGTATGCAAGTAATCCCATGTTCATGATAATGGACAAAACTGTCTTAATTACCATTACGTGGTCCGAGTATTAACTTTCATACCCCATCCAACCCCTTCTCCAAGAAGCGAAAACGGGGTTGGCTGGGGTATGAAATAAAACCTTAATTTCGGTTTAAACATTGCATATTGTAAAATTAACACTTTTAATAGGTAATCTTAAACAGGTTATCGATTTTTTTTTAATAAAAGATATATTTAAACGCGTTTGATTGTCGAAATATCCGTTATAAAATCTTGCTAATATACGCTTTGCCATCGCTTAATGGAATTAAGGCGGGACCACGTAATGCTAAGAAAAGTAATCAAATAATAAATTCCAACCAACTTCTCCGTTAAATTTAAAATTGAAATGTTGACGTGTTATAAGATCTGATAATGTTTGTCGGACTTCTTTTGTTCTCTGATATTAAAGAATTAAACAGTAGAACTGTGTATATTGCTTGCTAATATATGTAAAGAATATATATGCATAGATTGTATGATCACATGGGCTTATTATATCTTACTGATTTTTAAATAAAAATGTTCGTAGTTTTATTTTTATGAAAATGTGGGGTTTTAAAATGTTCAGTAGCGGGTATTTGAACTGGGACCGTCGTGGTTGAATTCCGGAGACGAATCGACTTGGTAAAGTTGTAGCTGATTTAATTTCTAGTTCTTTAGTTATTCACAATAATGATTTTGCCTCCTTGACAAAACGTTTATATTCATTATGGATGTGAAACACATTTTTACTCAATATGTTTAAGTGTGATGAGAGAGTATGGGGTGATTTGGGGATTGGAGAAGGGTGGGGTGGAGTGTGGTAGAGGTTGGGGAGTAACGAGGTGTGACTAAATACCAACGAAAACTATACGATTGAAACAATGCACACATAAAGATATATCACTGTTTCATTGTTTTTGCTGACATTTTAAACTAATTTTTCACATCAAATTCTGTACCTTAATATCAAACAATCCCATAACTATTTCATTCATTTTGATAAAATTGTGGCCGCTGTATTGGTAAAAAATGTCATATTTACATAGGAGTATATCGGAAAAACACTTCAAAATCTTATTCTCCGAAACAAAAAGGGCTGTTGCTTAGATATTTTGTATGTAGTAGTCATATACCAAATGGGGATCAGCATTGGACCCGCCGCGGGGGTCACAATAGGTGAAACATGAGGGTGTGGTTGGACCCACTGAGTCATAACTTAGTAACCGTTGAGATCCCCACCCTATAACCATGCATACTCTTACTGGACATGAACAGACAGATACAACCATCCAACCAGCAGACACCGGGTTCTTCCCTACCCCTGGGGACCTAGCCCCTCGGTCATAACTTGGAAACCATTGAGATCCCCACCGTATATCCATATATAAACTTACTGGGCATCAACCACTCAACCAGCATAGACCCCGATCTCCTTCCCCAACCCTGGGGACATAGCCTCTGGGTCATAATTTGGAAACCGTTAAGATCCCTACCCTATAACCATATATACACTTACTGGGCAACAACCATCCAACCAGCATAGACCCCGTACTCCTTCCCCACCCCAGGTGACATAGCTCCTGGGTCGTAACTTGTAAACCGTTGAGATACCTACCCTATAACAATATATACACTTACTGGGCATTAACAGACGGATAAAACCGTCCAACCAGCGCCTAGTCTTCTTCCCCACCTTTGTGGACCTAGCTCCTGGGTCAAACTTTACAAATAATTTGATAATTTTAGCTCACCTGTTCGAAGGATCTTATGGGGTCTATAGGTCAAAGTTCGTGGTCACGCATTGCATTTATGTGTTGATAGGCTCTTAGCATCAGGTTAATGTTTACGTCCGCATTTCTTAACATGTAAATAACTTCAACATTTTTTATCCAATCATCATCAAACTTACATACTTTATTATAAATGGATAAATGGGACGATGATCGTATCTATTGAGTTCAAGATCAATGGATGAAAGGTCAAGGTCACAAAAGGGTCAAAGGTCAAATGCATTTGCATATACTTTTAACATATTTTCTTCAAATGTTCAAGTTATAAAATGTGCATTATTTATCCTTTGAACGGGTTATTATGAAATTACCTCCGTGTCATCACAGAAATATTGTGGCCTCTGATTTAATGAAAATTCCAATGTTTTCCTTCTTGAGACATCCAGCTCGCCCCTTTGTTTTCACTTTTTTTTCTGATGGTGTGCCGGGTGTAACATTTCTTGTTCTCTGAAAATTCCTCTGACAGCTCTTGTTTAGTCTGTGTGTGCGTTTGTTTTTCTATGATTATGTACAAGGACCCTCTAGAACATCACCATATTTGTTTGTCTATGATTATGTACAAGGACCATCTAGAACATCACCATATTTGTTTGTCTATGATTATGTACAAGGACCATCTAGAACATCACCATATTTGTTTGTCTATGATTATGTACAAGGACCATCTAGAACATCACCATATTTGTTTGTCTATGATTATGTACAAGGACCATCTAGAACATCACCATATTTGTTTGTCTATATTTATGTACAAAGACCCTCTAGAACATCCCCATATTTGTTTATCTATGATTATGTACAAGGACCATCTAGAACATCACCATATTTGTTTTTCTATGATTATGTACAAGGACCCTCTAGAACATCACCATATTTGTTTGTTTATGATTATGTACAAGGACCCTCTAGAACATCACCATATTTGTTTGTTTATGATTATGTACAAGGACCCTCTAGAACATCACCATATTTGTTTGTTAATGATTATATACAAGGACCCTCTAGTAATTGTCTATTACGACCCACTAGAACGTGTCTGTGACTATTTACAAGGACCCTCTAGAACATCCCCATATTTGTTTGACTATGATTATGTACAAGGACCCTCTAGAACATCACCATATTTGTTCGTCTATGATTATGTACAAGGACCCTCTAGTAATTGTCTATTACGACCCACTAGAACGTGTCTGGGACTATTTACAAGGAACCTCTAGAACATCCCCATATTTGTTTGACTATGATTATGTACAAGGACCCTCTAGAACATCACCATATTTGTTCGACTATGATTATGTACAAGGACCCTCCAGAACATCATCATATTTGTTTGACTATGATTATGTACAAGGACCCTCTAGAACATCACAATATTTGTTTGTCTATGATTATGTACAAGTCCCTCTAGCAATTGTCTATTACGACCCACTAGAATGTGTCTGTGACTATTTACAAGGACCCTCTAGAACATCACCTTGTTTGTTTGTCCATGATTATGTACAAGGACCCTCTAGAACATCACCATATTTGTTTGTCCATGATTATGTACAAGGACCCTCTAGAACATCGCCATATTTGTTTGTCTATGATTATGTATAAGGACCCTCTAGAACATCCCCATATTTGTTTGACTATGATTATGTACAAGGACCCTCTAGAACATCACCATATTTGTTCGACTATGATTATGTACAAGGACCCTCCAGAACATCATCATATTTGTTTGACTATGATTATGTACAAGGACCCTCTAGAACATCACAATATTTGTTTGTCTATAATTATGTACAAGTCCCTCTAGCAATTGTCTATTACGACCCACTAGAATGTGTCTGTGACTATTTACAAGGACCCTCTAGAACATCACCTTGTTTGTTTGTCCATGATTATGTACAAGGACCCTCTAGAACATCACCATATTTGTTTGTCCATGATTATGTACAAGGACCCTCTAGAACATCGCCATATTTGTTTGTCTATGATTATGTATAAGGACCCTCTAGAACATCACCATATTTGTTTGACTATGATTATGTACAAGGACCCTCTAGAACATCGCCATATTTGTTTGTCCATGATTATGTACAAGGACCCTCTAGAACATCGCCATATTTGTTTGTCTATGATTATGTTCAAGGACCCTCTAGAACATCACCATATTTGTTTGTCTATGATTATGTTCAAGGACCCTCTAGAACATCACCATATTTGTTTGTCTATGATTATGTACAAGGACCCTCTAGAACATCACCATATTTGTTCGTCTATGATTATGTACAAGGACCCTCTAGTAATTGTCTATTACGACCCACTAGAACGTGTCTGGGACTATTTACAAGGACCCTCTAGAACATCACCATATTTGTTTGTCTATGATTATGTACAAGGACCCTCTCGAACATCACCATATTTGTTTGTCTATGATTATGTACAAGGACCCTCTCGAACATCACCATATTTTATTGTCTATGATTATGTACAAGGACCCTCTAGAACATCACCATATTTGTTTGTCTATGATTATGTACAAGGACCCTCTAGTAATTGTCTATTACGACCCACTAGAACGTGTCTGTGACTATTTACAAGGACCCTCTCGAACATCACCATATTTGTTTGTCTAGGACCCTCTTGTACTTATCTATTACAACCCGCTAGAACATGTTTGTCAATATTTACAAGGAAACATCGCTATATTTGTCGTATGAATACTTACAAGGACCCGCCAGAACATCGCTATATTTGTCTGACTATTTCAAGGACCCTCTAGTAGTTGTATACGTCTGTTTATATGGACCCTCCAAAAGATCACCATATTTGTCTATGACTATTTTAAAGGACCCTGTCTATGATTGTACAAGGACCATAGCACATCACCATATGTTAGAACATCACCATAGGTGTTTGTCTATGACTATTTTCAAGGGCCCTCTAAAATATTACCATATTTCTTTGTCTATGACTATTTTCAAGGACCCTCTAGAGTATCACCAGTAACTATCACCATATTTCTTTGTCTATGACTTATTTCAAGAACCCTCTAGTTTGTCTATGACTATGTAGAAGGACCCTCTAGAACATCACCATAGGTGTTTGTCTACCTCTAGAACTTGTCTATGACGATGTACAATGATCATCTAGAACATCACCATATGTGTTTGTCCACGACTATTTTCAAGGACCCTCTAGAATATTACCACATTTTTTTGTCTATGACTATTTTCATGGGCCCTCTAGGTTATTACCATATTTCTTTGTCTATGACTATTTTCAAGGACCCTTTAGAACTTCGTTACGACTGTTTACACGGAACCTCTAGAACATCACGATATGTTTGTCTACGACTATTTTCAAGGGCTCTCTAGAATATTACCATATTTCTTTGTCTATGACTATTTTCAAGGACCCTCCAGAACTTGTCTGAGATTATTTTCAAGGGCCGTCTAAAACATCGCCATATTTCTATGTCTATGACTATTTTCAAGAGCCGTCTAGAATATTACCATATTTCTTTGTCTATAACTATTTTCAATGACCATCTATGTCTATATTTTTTTACCTAAGACTATTTTCATGAGCCTTCTAGAACATTACCATATTTGTTTGTCTACTACTATTTTCATATTGTATATCTGACTACAAGAACTCTCTAGATCATCACAATATTTATTTGCCTATGACATTTACAATGACCCTCCAGGACATCACATTAGTTAATGATTCACGATCTGATGATTACAGACACTGGCTTGTCATCATATTTGCCTTGAGGAATACATTAATGTTAGCGTACACGAAATAATAGCTGTTATAGGTAATTGTACTCTTAAAAAAAACAAAGACATGTTTGTATATCACGGCAAAGCTATTGAATTTTCCAGCTTATATTCGTAGGCGTGTTTCTAGCAACAGCAGACCTTATACACTAATAGCTAAGAGCCATTAATGCAAAAACACACCCTATCAGATTCAGATGGCATATCTTCAGTAAGAGCTGAATATCAGCCCCTAGTGCACTTTTAAAACAAGTTTTTTTGCAAAAAGTGTTTTGTATGCTCCCACCACCGAATGGTGAAGAGGCATATAGCGTTGCCATGTCCGTCCGTCCTTTCTTCCTTCCGTCCGTCCATCCGTCCCGAAAAGTTTGTGTTTCTATCTCCTCCCATACTGTTTAACCTATTGCTTCAGGATGCTTACCTATGATGTCAAGATATGCATATCGTTTCGGCCTCAAAATTGACCCAGTATTACTGGAGTTACGGCCCTTTTTGTCAAATTTTACGTTAAAATATCTTGTGCGTCTATCTTCTCCCCTCGTGTGGTTCCCGGGCAAAGAATAGGGCCACTGCAGATCCCGTTAGAGGGGTAGGCAGAGGGGATAGAACTCCCCCCCCCCCCACCAATTCATCATGACCCCTGCGTTGTTTCAGGTGCCATCTCGCTCATATCACTGAGCAGTGGCAGGAAAACGATAAACGTGGCTCCAGCGTAAATGGAATGTCTACAATATAATTTGCAGCAACTCCGCAGTTCTGCAGGTGAGAAGGTTCTAAGCCCATTCTCCAGATTTTATCTCGATGTAAATGGAGGATGAGCCTGGCATGTCCATTCCTGTTAGGCGCCATATAAAATTTCATGTGTTGGTGCGCCTTAAAACCCGAGTCAATTCAATCCAATTTTATCTCCTCCCACACTTTTCAACCGATTGCTTCGAAACTTTATAGGATGCTTACCTATGATGTCAAGATGTGCATATTATTTCGGCGTCAAAATCGACCTAGTATTACCGGACTTATGGCCCTTTTCCCGTCAAATGTTAGGCTAAAATATTTTGTGTGTCTATCTCTCCCACAGTTTTCTTCCATTACTTTTCAAACGCAACCCAAACTAATTTCGTTATACGCGTCTTTGTTTGTAATAGGGGTTGGTACAATACTTCCTTCGGATTTTCCATTGCTGCAGATAACCGAGTTCTATGAGTTTGCACATGGGAAAAAAAAAATATGAAGTACAGCATCTGAAAATGTGCATATTTTTGCATTCGATCTGTTTATCTCGGCAGGTAAACTGTATTTATTCTTCGGCTGTATATGTTATATCAAAGAACTAAGATCTCTGGTTATATGAAAACTATATTTAGTATAGGAAATGCTTTTTGTTTCAATAACCATTTCTTTGAAATATTAATATCGTTTATGTTTGTATTTCATGTGTGTTTCCTTCTAGTGCTATCTTTAAAAATGGAATATTAGAAATATGGATACGTATAGGTTTATCGTATGTGTACTTGTTGCATTCGTGTACCCGATGAATTCGTCTGCACTGAGCTAGGATGGCACCGGCTCAGGAATGCCTGACAACGATTTTTTTTCTTCTTACATTTCCCCCATGATCTCTGTTTTATAAACGTGTTTTGTGATTCATTCACGACATATGCTATTTTCTCACGGCAGCTATATAACCCTGCTTGTACATACTTATGTATATTTTGAGAGCCGATCGACGAATGAACTCTAAAGCCAATATATCAAAAACACGATTACGTGGGGAGAATACCATGATTATATATAGTGTTGATCATGTTCGATGTATTGTTGCTTATTGAATGTAAAGAATGAATGAATGAATGAATGGTGTTTTACGGCACGCCGACACGCTAATAGTTCATATTGTGCGGAAAAAACGATGAAGGATGGAAAAATGTTATAAAAAAATAATGTAAAAAAATATATTGTTAATAAGAGATGATATGGTATTGAGTTGTTTGTTTAGTGACATTATTAATGAGAAATCATGTTAAACTTAAAATCGAGGAACTGATGATTTCTCAGTGGATAGCTAGTCCGGAGTCCTCTGTTTCGAGCCTCACCGGCGACACACTGTTTCGTATATATGTTTGTCATTAGGGAGGGCACTTCGTTCCGTGCAGCTTCGTACTTCGGATATTGAAGTTAACCGGGAAAATCGTGTATCGGTACCACCAAACACGTAGCATCATGGGAAACTATTTGGTAGTAAGCGTAGCGTTCATAGATTCTTTTGTATCCCCGCTTCCATTCTCACTCTGAGGCGGCGCTGAATACTTGAAGCTGGGATACAATTCAGCAATTCAATTATTTTGATTTGTATGAATGGTGTTTTACGTCATTTTAAGCATATTTTAGGACATACAAGAAGGTCGATTTTGTTTTTTATGGTAGAGGCAGACCATGCCACTTTTAGCTCACCTGAGCCGGTCTCAGTGCGAGATATTGTGACCGCTTTTTGTCCGTCCGTCCGTCGTCCGTTAGCTCTTGGTTAAACAACTTCTCCTTGGACAATTTTCATAAAATTTTACATAGATAATACTGAGGTCAAATTAGTCCAAAATTGTACTGATTAGGTCAATGCGACATCATAGATGGCCGCCATTACCATATATGGTCAAAACCTTAAAAAGTATTGTTCTCAAGAACCGCTGAACAGATTTTAAAAGTGTTTGTATATAAATGATTGCCAACTTCCAAGCTACAAAAATTATATAAACAAAGTAAAAAATGGCTGTGCCTCGGAGTTCCAAAGTGTGTTACTATGGAGATTTTACACGTTTTACATAGACTTATACAGGGCATTTGTAAACGACATCTCCTCAGAAACCAATGGCCAATTTTGACCAAATTTCACGTGGCCGATACTGAGATCGATGCCTTCCAAAGTAATACAAATTAGATCAATGCAACATCCAATATGTCCGCCATTACCATATATTGTCAAAACCTTAAAATCTTCTTCTCAAGAACGGCTGAACAGATTTTGACAGTTTTTATTTATAAATGATCGCCAACTCCTAGACTACACAAGTTGTACAAATGAAAGAGTGGCTGTGTCCCGGGGTTCAAATTTGTATCTGGAGATTTTACATGTTTTACATAGGCTTATATAGGGTATATGTAAACAACATCTCCTCAAAAACCTCATGACCAGTTTGACCAAATTTCACATGGACGATACTGAGGTCAGTGCCTTCCAAAATTTACAAATTAGGTCAATTGGATATCGCATCCAAGATTACCGCCATTACCATATATGGTCAAAACCTTAACAAATCTTTTTATCAAGAACCGTATTGACGGTTTTTATTGATAAATGATTGCCGACTCCTAGAATACAAATATTGTACAAACGAAGGTCCAAAGGTCAAAAGTGGCAATGTCCCGGGGTTCCAAAGTTTGTCTATGGAGATTTTACATAGACTTATATAGGGCATTAAAAAAAATCTTCTCTAAAAGCTCTCATATATTGTAGGTAGCATTAGCCTATAAAAGTATTTTAGGTAGCATTAGCTTATGGTCCTCTACAAAGTTTGTTCAAATGGTGACCCTGAGGTCAAATCTTGCCCCTCCCCGGGTCTCACAGTTTTACATAGAATAGTATAAGAAAATCTTTGAATTTTTTTTTCTCCAAAATCACTTCTTGGTTTGACCAAACTTCACATGGATGATCTTTATGTCAATGATTTTCAAATTTGTTAAAATTTGTGCAAGCCACATCCAAAATTGCCGTCGTTGGGGTGGAATGGAGCTGGAAAGTAGGGGTGGGGGTAAACAACATCTCCTCAGAAACTGCTAGGGCAATTTTGACCAAATTTCACATGGACCATATTGAGGTCGATGTTTTTCAGAGTCATACAAATTGCGGCAGTGCAACTTCCAAGATGGCCACCATTACCATATATGGTAAAAACCTTACAAAATCTGATTCTAATGAACCGCTGAACACATGTTTTAAGGTTTTTATTTATAAATGATCGCCAACTCATAGACTACACAATTCTTACAAATGAAGTTCCTAGGGTCAAAATTGGCTCTGTCGCAGAGTTCTAAAGTTTGTATATGGAGATTTCACCTATTTTACATACTTATATCGGGAATTAAAAAAAATCTTCCTCTCTAAAAGCACAAGACATAGAGCCCTCCTATATTGCATGTAGCATTAGGTGATGGTCTTCTACCACGTTTGTTCAAATGGTGACTCTGGTGTCAAATCTTACCCCGCCTCGGGGGTCACAGTTTTACATAGAATAATATATATCTGAAAATCTTTTTAAAACAAAATTCTCCAAAACTGCTTTGTCACTTTTGACTAAACTTTAGATGAAGGATCCTTAGGTCAATGATTTTCATATTTGTTAGGGCAACGCCACATCCAAGATGGCTGCCGTTGAATGGTGGGTGGGGAAGGGTAAACAACATCTCAGAAACTGCACGGCCAATTTGACCAAATTTCATGCGGATGATTCTGATGTCAAAGCCTTTCAAAATTATACAAATTAGATCAATGCATTATCCAAGATGGACGCCATTGCCATATATGGTCAGAACCTTAAAAAATCTACTTCTTATGAACCACTGAATAGATTTCGACAGTTTTTGTTTATACTATAAAAGTTATACAAATGAAGTTTCAAGGGTAAAAAATGGCTACGCACCGGCGTTTCCTATCCGTCCATTTCCGTACAAACATTCTCTGTAAATACGAAGAACCAAGTTTTGCAACTTTACCTTAGTTTTCAATATAATAATCAATTGCACTTGTTATTCTTTTTCCTCTTCACAAAGATTCGAAGGTGAGCGACTCAGGGCATTTTGGACCTCTTGTTTCTAGGTAGAACCGGTACTGTATATGTCCCGACATCCGTAAGAATCAACACGTTCTCGATGACAAGTTCCCAGTGGGATTCGAACACGCAGCGGTGAGAAGCGAGAAGGTTTTACAACGCAACGCGACGTTGTTAACCCCTCGACCACGTAAACGCTTCAGCAGTTCAAAAAATGATGTATACCTATTATATTGACATATATATACATAGTTATATTTACATGTTTCTGTATACGTGCACTCTTTATAAGTTATCGTTTTTCGGCTGCTCGAAGGCATGTTATTCTACTCGCCCCGACGTCGGTTAAAGTTTAACATTAGTTTACATCTCAGAGTTCAATATGTACTCACTGTAATAACTCGACTTATGCAGACAATGTCCATTACCCTGTTATACATTTAAACAGAATTATGCTCCTTTTTATGCCCCCACCACTGAATTGTGAGCGTTAGCCATATCCGTCCGTCCGTCCTTACGTCCCGAAAAGTTTGTGTATCTCTTTCTTCTCCCACAGTTTTCAACCGATTGCTTCGAAACTTTACAGGATGCTTATCTATGATGTCAAGATGTGCATATTCTTTCGTTGTCAAATTCGACCCAGTATTACCAGAGTATGGCCCTTTTTCGTCAAATTTTACGTCAACAAAGCGGACTTTCATTTAATGATATATCTCTTATCCTTCTGCTTTTTGCCGATGACATGATTTTAATAGGCACAAGTATAGAAGACCTGCAAAGTAGTTTAAATAACTTATATAACTATTGTGAAACATGGAGCCTAGAGGTAAATACAGATAAGACTAAGGTGGTGGTTTTTCGTAACCGAGGAACAACCAGAGTTACTGAAAATTGGTCTTATAACGGTACCATTCTCGAAGTGGTTGACGACTTTAACTATTTAGGAGTTGTGTTCAACTATACAGGGTCGTTTACGCTTAACCAACAAACATTATGTGGTAAAGCGCTTAAAGCTATGAACCTTCTATCAATAAATATAAAGAAATATGAGTTAAAACCGAAAACAGCTTTACAATTGTTTGATGCTTTTGTAGGTTCTATTCTTAATTATGGCAGTCAAGTGTGGGGTTTTACTAAATCCAAGGAAATTGAAAGAATTCACTTAAAGTATTGTAAACAAGTTCTTGGTGTAAAATTATCGACAAGTAATGCAGGGGTATACGGGGAATTGGGCCGTTATCCGTTATATATAAATAGACATGTTAGTATCATTAAATACTGGCTAAGAGCGGTCAATACTGATAACGTTATTATAAAACACGTGTATGAAAGCGCAAAATCTGACTGTGAAAGGGGATTAAAAAATTGGGTGTCAAAAGTCATGTCATTACTAAATAGTAGTGGTTTCATGTATGCATGGCTTGACCCAAGCTCACTAAATGCAATACATTTTGTACCGATATACAAACAACGACTAATAGATAATTATGTCCAAAACTGGTCAACCGACCTTGAAACGAATAGAGTGCTAACTCTTTACAAATCTGTTAAACACCATTTTGAATATGATAATTACCTAGATATATTGCATACCAGGCGCGATCGCAGTGTGGTAACCAGATTACGCTTGTCCTCTCATAGTTTAAGGATCGAGACAGGGAGGTATTCTCGTGAAAGGTTAGAAAGACATGAACGGATATGTCAAATATGTAACACTAATGATATAGAGGACGAGTTCCATTTTGCGTTAATATGTCCTATTTATAATACAATCAGAAGTAAATATATAAAACGATATTATAGCCATAGGCCTAGTATGTTTAAATTCATTGTTCTCCTTCAGTCAACAAACAAAAAAGATGTTATCAATTTTAGCAAATACATCTCAGAAGCTTTCTCTTTAAGACGTACCATGATAAATAACTTATAATCTCGTTCATCCTCACTATAATACAATTGTTCTATTGTACCGTATTAGATTTTGATTCCTATATATATATATATTTATTTTTTTTCTCCGTGATATATCTCCTTTTTTTCATATTAATTCATAAATTAATGAACCTGTACTAATCTTGTTATTGTGGTCAAATTATATTTGTAAAATGTATGTTTATATGATGAAAAACTATGTAATAGTTTAAGTCAATAAAATTTCTTCTTCTTCATCTTCTTCTTCATATCTTAAGTGTCTGTCTCCTCTCACAGTTTTCAACCAATTACTTCGAAACTTTACAGGATGCTAACCTATGATGTCAAGATGTGCATATCGTTTCGTCGTCAAATTCGACCCAGTATTGCCAGAGTTACGACCCCTTTTTCGTCAAAATGTTACGTTTTACACTGATTGTTTTCAGTGGGTGCATCCGTGTCCCATGGACACATTTCTAGTTTTACTAAGACTTATTCAACTTAGTTGCTCAATATATTAACAAAGCCTGGAAAGTCCAGTGCGATGTTGTCCGACAACTCTTGTTAAATTGAAAACTGTGTATCCACTCCCCAGATACAACGAAACAAATATGGAACCGTTTATTGTTATGTATACGTGAACAACATGTTTGGATTGTATAATTGAATCATAATTGCCCAAGAGACGATATATACATCTAATTGTATCTTCTGATGTGTATCATAGAGATGAGTGTGTGCATCGGTATTCATTATGCTCGTACAAGGTTGGTGTAGGTGGCACTTAGTATGTTTGTATTAACGAGGGTGTGTGGTCCTAGGGATGTACCATTTAGGTTAACGGTCTGAGTGTGTGGTCCTAGGAATGTACCACTAGGGTACGACATGGGTGAGTGATCCTGTGGATATACCATTAAGGTTCGGCCTAAAAGTTGAATTAACGATGAATAGAGAGAGCATAGAAAATCACAGCAAATTACTTTTTGAACAGTTTGTGTACGTGTGTGCGTGCGTGCCTGGGTGCTTGAGTGTGTGGGAGTGTGATTGTGAGTTTGTGATGGTGGGGGCGGGGAGGGGATCTAGTTGCATCTGTGAGAATTTTATAGTGATGCCAAACCGGAACACTACGCCGTACACACATGACATGATAACGCACCCAGTCACATAATGGCACCCAGTCTCATGATGGCACCCAGTCACATAATGGCACTTTGCCGACCAGTCCTAGAACTGCCCTTTAATGCTGAGCGTCAGGCGAGGGAGCTACTAGTACCATTTTCATAAAATCTTTGGTATGATCTGGCCGGATGTTGAACCCACGACTTCAAGCATTTCCTTGACGTTTTAACTTGGGTATGTGCTAGATCAAACATTGCACACATCTTTGGACATCGTATGATGAGTTCACTGAACCAGTATGCCGAACCTTAAAGCTGTACAGTCCCAATTTTAACTGGTAATAACTCATGAATATGAATGAGTCACAAGTGAAGTAGTTTCAAATCGACGAACACCCAAAAAGTCGGTATATCCAAAAAGTCGGTATATAAGCAGAAATCGATGCGTAAAATTTCACATTTGTATTTAGCCTCCGTATAGGTAACATCGATAAATATACGGCTCCAGAATATATGTGATAAAAAAATAGTTGCCCGGAACGGGATTTGAACCATAGCCTTGCACGTGTATGTTAAAGAAAGATGTACACTGAACCACTAGACCACTGCTATTTATTTGTATGTTGTAGCATTTTTAACACTAAATAGGCATTACGTAATAACAAGCGCGCGCACACAAACTCATCAAGCGCTTAACAAGTCGTGATTTGGTTGATTTGAGGCGAAGTATTAGTTTCATATTGATAACATACAGTATTACACCAGACAATGTTAATTTACACGTGCGACAATTTATTGATCCATCTTTAGTTGCGTTCAAATATGTTAAGTTATTTTGCCTCATAATAAATGGTAGTTAGTATACTATTTTCTGAAGTAGCGTTGTAGTTCAGTGGATAGAGAACCGAACTTGAAATCAGAAGGTTTCAAGCCCCGAAAGAAGCCAACTTTTTTTTCTGTAAAAAATACTGTTATCTGTGTATAGGTACGATGTGCAGTGGTCGATGTATATACAGTAAATGATTTCCTGCGCTATATTTGCTCACTTAAATACCCGATTTCGACATGAGCTGGTGAACATGAAGTTACAAATAAAAACACGCCTACAAAGAAGAAATCGATTGATACAGGGACTTTGTAGCTTTAAGGACACATTTCGAGCCTATTGTATTTGTGGGGGAGAGAATTTCTATAGGTAACTGTAAATCACTCTTAGCCATGCAGTTTTATGAGAACATTGTGATATTCAATTTTGATTCAGATTATGAGGCCAACCCAATAAAGCCTTTTTGTGTGCAGTAAAATATAATCACACAACAGAAAGTTGTTCATTTAATGCTTTGCTGTCACTCTTGTTCTAGAAACAATAAAGACCTATCAGACAAGTTTTGTATTTAAACTATAGCTATATTATGAATATGCTTTTCTAAATTACAAAGTTGCGTCTAGCTTTTCTTACCCAAGACAATGTCTAATAAAGCAATGTAACACACAGAAAAAACTACAAGCGGGCCTCAGTTTATATACCTCAGTTGATCGGTCATGGAGCATGCAGTCAGTAAATAAACTAGATACCCATGTTTTTTTCAATGAGCAAGTAGCGATGGGAATGTATTTAAGATCCACGCTCCTGCACCTGGGTTTCGCACGTGACATTTATCTGGTATAATATTATCCATATCCGAATACCCATGCGAGATTCGTTTTCTTGCATATTAGAGACATGTGCATTGACGCCGCCAGCTATTGTTTTCCTGTATACCGGATGTTGGTGCGCGCGTGACTTTTATCTTTACCCATAAAGATTATAAGAATCTTTCATGGGTATCCGGTTAAGATAGGGAATTCCAACCCGAGGTAGTGTTTTTATCGGAACCGAGGCTCTGCCGAGGTTCCGATTAAAACAGTTCTACCGAGGGTTGCAATTCCGTATCTGAACCGAATACCCATGATAGATTCTTTTTCTTGCATATCAGGGACATTTTGTGCGTTGACGCCGTCAGCTACTAACGTTTTGCATGTTTTTCTGCATACCGGATGTTGGCGCGCGTGAATATTATCTCGACTCTAGGGGGAGATGGAAATATCTAGCCCCAGTAAAACGACGGATATCCTTGTCCGGTATGCAAGAAGATGGTTATATTACACACAAGGGACAAGTTCAACTAGCAAACGAAACAAACTTAAATCTCAAATTATATATTCGTGTATACAATTTGAGGTCCATCTGGTCGTCTGTCATCTCACCCTTTTTTGTTTCCAGAGTATAACTCCAGAGCACTGAACACCTCTTCCCACAAATATATTTAACTTTGAGTCTTTCACCTCTCAGTTAAGCTTTAATTAACACTAGCGTTATTGAACATTGACAACCCATCTGTTCTTCTATGGTTTATAATATCGATCCTAATGAACTTCAACTAAATAAACCTAATTGTTCTGATACTGCCGTTTCTTTTCTCGATTTGTGTCTGACAAATGGAGAAACAATAATGAAACACTAAGACGAGAGAGATGATTTCGATTATCGTTTAATTATCCCTACTTAGATGGTGTTGTTCACGAGCAATTTATTAGTTTTGCCAGAGCTTCAAGCCGTGCGGTCGAGTTGTGGACTTTAAAAACACTCGTAACAGTTACTTCATCAGCGTAACCGTTACGATATTATGAACTTCGAAAAACCTTTGCACAATTTTATTAACGTAACCCTGATTTTCTTTTAAAATATAAAAGCAGTTAAAGATCTCTTCTGCTTGAAGGGCTATCACAACCTGACTTCTTTGATGATGCTGAACTACAGACAGTACGAGACGACTTACCCTTTAGTATTACAGCGCACTTCATGTTTTGTGATTGGCCCCTATACAGTCAGTCACTACGCTTCACTTTTCTCTTTTGCGATGACCAGAAAACCTCGTGGGACGCCATGATTGCACCTTCTGAAACCCTGTAAGGGGAGGTTGGCGCATAAACCTTCGCCCCTCGGGTTTTCTGGTCGTACCCTAGACTGGTTTTCTCTTTGGCTGCAACTGCTATGGTTGTTCAGTACAATTCTGAATATTCTGATTGGTTTTTTTTAAAAATATATATCTTTACAATAACATATACGTGTATCCCTGGATGTGGACTTTATTGTTAGATATTTCCTTTGATGGGATGTACTTTTATTTACACTGATTTGTAAATTTGAGCGCTGAAGATAGGATAATCGCGAGGTTGTGTACACTTAAAAATCGATTTAAGCTAACCAGTGGACCGTATTGCCTACTGACCGTTCCAAGTTGGTAACCCTGTCTGCAGCACTCTTTCTGTTGTGTATTGTTTTTAGCTCGACTGATCAAAGATTGTGGCGGATTTTCATGAAACTTTACAGGAGTATTGCTCTTGATGTCTAGTTGATCCTGGCAAAAATGCAGGTATACCGGAAATTCAAGGTGGCCGCCACGGCTAAAAATAGATTTTAAAAATGCGACTTTGTGGCGACTACTTCTAAAAGAACCGTTAGTGATATTGATTTGGAACCTTTACCAAAATGACTGGTGCTACATATACTTGGTCCTAACCAAGATTCATTTTGATTCGATGTCAAATATGGCCGCCAATCTTTGTTTACATAGTTATTTAGGAAAACTCTGAAACTACTTGATGAAATTTATTTGAACTTGACAGAAAGTTGCTCTTGATGTCTAGTTGATCCTAGCAAAATATTTAGGTCGGCCGAAAATTTAAGATGGCCTCCACGGATAAAAATATATTTTAAAAATGCGATTTTGTGACGACTATTTCTCAAAAACCGTAAGTGATATTGATTTGGAACCTTTACCAAAATGACTGGCACGACCTGTAGTTGATCCTAGTCAAAGTTCATTTTGATTTGGATGTCAAACATGGACACCAGTGGCCATCTTTGTTTACATAGAGTTATATACTCCTCTGAAACTACTTGACAGGTTTTCATGAAACTTCAAAGGAATGCTGATCCAGCTATCAAAACCTATCAGTAGAGCTTCAAGGTCAGTGACCTCTTGTTTTTTATTGTATAGTTAATTTGCCTCCTTTTCTCATTTTTGGTAGAAGCCAAAGCAATCAGAGGAAACTGTTACGGGCACTACAATACAAGTCGAAGACTAACATTAAAAGTTTCAGGATTTAGGATCCACACTTTGTCCGGTCATTGGACAAAAAGGAATAATAGGTTGACCGTTCATTACCTCTTTTGATAGATTTTCTAACAAATTGTAAAGGGAATGTAGCGACACAGCCAAACAAGCTCTGTTATTGAGAGTTCTGGAAATCTTAGAAAAAGGTGAAATAATTATCAAAATCGGATGATAAACAAAAAAGATATGACCATTTAAAGATTGTTCTAAAACGAATATGGGAGTCGCCATTTTTAGAACTATGACATCATAGTTCCATATTACCATATATGGAATATTGTTAAATGTCATTTAAAACAAAGAAATCACTGCAGATGAATGATTTTTTTTACTGGTCATATAAAGGATTATTACCATTAAGTATTACATATTTTTCATACAGTTGCTGTCATTTTTTCCCTAAAAATCAGTAAATTTTCATATTTATAAATATTCCATATATGGTCATTTAGAACCGTGATGTCATAGCTCTCAAAATGGCCGCTTCCATATCTGTTTCAACAGAAACTTCAAATGATCATATCTTCTTTGTTTATCATCCGATTTTGATAATTCGTTCACCCTTATTCAAGTTTTTCAGAACTCTCAGTAATAAAGATGGTTTGGCTGTGTCGCTACATTCCGAAAGTGAGCATGGCCAAGTATCTTACGAAGTTTGTAAATCAAATGTTCATAACAAGCTAATAAATTTGACGCATGCTTATTAATAGCAACTTCTTACGATTGTTTATCTTTGAAGGTCATAGAAATATATTTGAACGAAATTTCAGTACTTGGGCTCAAGTCTAGGAATATTCTGAAGAATGGTTCGTGAATTCCAGACCTGGTCGCATGCGAGTTCTTAAATTACTTTATAGTTCAAAAGTCGATCAGTTTACATGGGTAAATTAAATTGGCTGTAATATATTTATTGTTCGTCTTATTTTCAAAACTTATTTATATGGATTTTTAGCTCTACTGATCAGAGATCAGCAGAGCTTATGCCGTGGTGCGGCGTCCGTCGTCCGTCCGTCTGTCCGTAAACTTTTATTTGTAGCGACAACTCCTCTGAAACTACTGGATGGATATCTATGAAACTTTACAGAAATGTTGCCCATAAAGTCTAGTTGATCCTAGCAAAAATTCATGTTGATGTGAAATCCAAGATGGCCGCCAAAGCTAAAAATAGAGTTTTAAAATACAAGTTTGTAGCGACTACTTCTTGAAAACTATAAGTGATATTGATATGGGACTTTTTCTAAAATGATCAGCATGACATGATGTTGATCCTTGTCAAAACTCGTTTTGATTCAACGTTAAACATGGCTGCCAGCGGCCATCTTTGTTTACAAAGAGTTATATAGTAAAAACTTGTAGCGACTACTCCTCTGAAACTACTTGGTGGATTGTCATGAAACTTTACAGGAATGTTGCTCCTGATGTATAATTGATCCTAGAAAAATTTCAGGTCGGCCGGAAATTCAAGATGGCCGTCACAGCTAAAAATAGATTTTTAAAAAGAAGTTTGTAGCGACTACGTCTTGAAAACTATAAGTGATATTGATATTGGACTTTTTCTAAAATGATCAGCTTGACATGATGTAGATCCTTGTGGAAAATTATTTTGATTCGACGTTAAACATGGCTGCCAGTGGCCATCTTTGGTTACATAGAGTTATATAGTAAAAACTTGTAGCGACTACTCCTCTGAAACTACCTGACGGATGTTTATGAAACTTCACAGGAATATTGCTCTTGATGTCTAGTTGATCCTAGAAAAATTTCAGGTCGGCCGGAAATTCAAGATGGCCGCCACAGCTAAAAATAGATTTAAAATAAATAAGTTTGTAGCGACTACTTCTTCAAAACAATAAGAGATATTGATATTCGACTTTTTCTAAAATGATCAGTATGACATGATGTTGGTCCTTGTCGAAAATCGTTTTGATTTGACGTTAAACATGGCTGCCAGCGTCCATCATTGTTTACATAGAGTTATATAATGAAAACTTGTAGCGACTACTCCTCTGAAACTACTTGACGGATGTTCATGAAACTTCACAGGAATGTTGCTCTTAATGTCTAATTGATCCTAGCAAAATTTCAGGTCGGCCGGAAATTCAAGATGGCCGCCACGTTTAAAAATTGATTTTCAAAAAACAAGTCTGTAGCAACTACTTCCTGAAATCAAAATCAATCAGCAGAGCTTCAAGGTCAATGACCTCTTGTTTATTTACCACTAACGGTGTCAGTTCCAATGATATATAATCAATGATGTGCAATATACGTGAACATTGTCAATAGTATTCATGTAAAGAACCCTTTGGCAGGAACAACAACAACATCAACAACAACCACAACAGCAACAACAATAATAATAATAATAATGATAATGATAATGATAAATAATAATGATAATGATAATAATAATAATAATAATGATAATGATAAATAATAATGATAATAATAATGATAATGATAATAATAATGATAATAATAATGATAATGATAATAATAATGGTAATGATAATAATAATAATGATAATAATGATAATAATAATGATAATAATAATGATAATAATAATGATAATAATAATGATAATGATAATAATAATGATAACAATAATGATAATGATAATAATAATGATAACGATAATAATAATGATAATAATAATGATAATGATAATAATAATGATAATAATAATGATAATAATAATGATAATGATAATGATAATAATAATGATAATGGTAACAATTTGAAGAGGACGTAGTATCAGTAGTCTTAATCGTCTCAATTGTTTTCGATAAATTCCAATATAATTCAACGCTGTTATTGTTTGGAAATGTATGTGAATTGTTTTTGTAGTTCAACCAAATTGTATTCAATGCGCATGTCGGAACACAGTTTGCAATATCTATTTTCAGTGGTTCATTTCATCGGAATCCCTTATATTGAGCAACTAAGCTACGTCTGACGTGTGTAGATCTGCAAGCCCACGAAAATCAAAGGAATTAGCTATGAACGCTGTCAAATACGAGGGGGCTGGTAAATAGTGGGCGGGCTCAACTAATGCTCACTTGCAGATGCAAGGAAACGGTCGGAGAATGGGCGGGTTAAAGTTGAACCTTTGAACTACAAGTGAGTTATAGTTCACTTATTAGTTATATGTAGCTATCGATCCCTTTATCTTATTTTCTTAAAATTCAAGTGAACGATCTATAACCTATACTTTTCATTAGTCTAGATGATATGGAATACCGGTAGATGAGCTGTTAGCCAGCAGGACTTGAAAAGCTTATGGATATTTTCTTCTTGAATCTAAGCACCAGATCGCAGGAGATAAGTTATAAACCGATAAACACGTCCTTTAAATAATTGCCATTATTGCAATACTAACAAATTGTTTGAATATTTGTCGTCAGGGTACTCGGTTCTGTTTACCCAGTATAAATTGAACACCTCACAATACCATACTACAACAACTCTTGATGCATTTGAATTGATTTACACTGTACTTGCAATCCAATGTTTACGTCAAGACGAGCACCCATTGATATTTGTATTACTCTGTTTTTAAATCGAGTTCCGCCATCTTACATGCACTTCGTTTGAAGAACGCAATTATTGCAAAATGAACCAATCTCGTGTTCGATAATTACTGAGTCTTCCGTAGATGATATCAGGCAAAGCACGCGATATATGTCGTGTCCTTCAGTTGATGCACCGTTACATGAAATAAACATCCTGTTATCGCAGTCTGTCGCGACATCAACACGGGCTCATTTACATACATTGATAACACTTGGTATTGCTGGGACATGGTTTACAAAACAACAATTAGGTATATTATACGGTGTCCGGTTGGGGCCAGATACAATGTCGCAGTGTCGTGGGCGACAATGCGACGCCCGACAACGCGACATCGCGATACGACAGTGCGACATTGCGATACGACAACTCGACATCGCGATTCGACATCACGACATTGCGATACGACATCGCGACAATTATGTCATTATGTCGTATCGCAATGTCGTGATGTCGTATCGCGATGTCGTGATGTCGTATCGCGATGTCGCATTGTCGGGCGTCGCATTGTCGTGCACGACATCGCGACATTATGTCGTATTGTCGTAATGTCGCCCACGACAACGCGACTTTCCTTCAATTGTCGTAATGTCGCCAACGACATCGCGACATCGCGACATTACGACAATTGAAATAATGTCGCGTTGTCGTGGGCGACATTACGACAATACGACATAATGTCGCGTTGTCGTGAGCGACAATACGACGCCCGACAATGCGACATCGCGATACGACATCGCGACAATACGATACGACATCACGACATCATTATCGCGATGTCGTATCGCAATGTCGTATCGCAATGTCGAGTTGTCGTATCGCGATGTCGCACTGTCGTATCGCGATGTCGCGATGTCGCGTTGTCGGGCGTAGCATTGTCGCCCACGACAATACGACATTGTATCTGGCCCCAACCGGACACCGTAATATTAGTTTATATTTTTCGGTATAGAGATGAAGTCAAAAACATCAACAGGATATTGTACGCCGTAGCAATAAAACGTGTTGTAGCATGGTACAGACAATTCTCTTTGTTCAGACACATGTTTGTTAATGCTCATGCCCAGTTGGGCCCAGCTTATGAAATAAAACTTGAAACTTGAAAGGAAAGGTTTAAAATGTTATGAAATGACTTTTTGGATGATGTTTGTTTTTTGTTTTTTTTGTTGGTGAGTGGGTGGGGTAGTAGAGGGTGTGTGTGTGTGGGGGGGGGGGGGGGGGGGGGGGGGGGGGTAGTAGTGACCAAATTACGCGCCGAATACCTGTGATTAAAGTCACACGGATAGAAAACAAAAGTCACAACTCTTAATGCCGGGTATGTCCAACCGTTTTACCGTTCCTTGGAAATCATCTCTAGTCACGTTATTCCAGTAAGGCAGTGTCACAACCGCGCAGTGACCCTGCCACCACACAAAGCACGTGACGATAGCTGAGGTCATGTGATGGTGATACGCAAGATAATGCTTGGTACAGGAAACTCTTGCCGTAAACAACAGGCAAATTGGCACAACATCGATCATCACCTTCGAGAATGTTCTCAACGGAATACATGTTTGTTTACAAGTAATCAAGTAACCGGTGTGCATATGTTTATGTTTATATATTCGCTAATATTGATTTTGTGTTTTATAAATAAATTATTTTTGTAACCAGATACCGTTTTTCACACTATTTTCCTATATCATGAACAAAGCAAATATTGACCTAAAAAAAATATTTAACCAAACAATTAAACTTAGCTGGATTTGTGTGGTGGCAGTGGTTACTGTAACAGAAAGGGAAAGTAACCACTGCGGGGAGTTTGCACTATAGCTTAGTGTGGCCTGCCGTTATCTTGCTGAGAAGCTGGAATAACGTGACGTCGGGATGATTTCCTAGGAACGGTAAAACTGTTGGGCATTGTGGGGCCAAAATGAGCTCTATATGGTCTAACAGGGCATACCCAGCAATAGATGAGCGACTTTTTTTTCTACCTGAACTACTTTAATATCCTTCAATTTCAAAGTAATTTTGTACTTACATGTATTATAAATTACTTTAGCAATACAATTTAACATCCATATAATCTACTGGTGCGTTTTCATTGACCGTCAGTATACACGTTTTGCCTCGGTCACCCGGCCAGCTTCTGATTTCTTCGTTACGCTATGCTACACGGATCCAGCAATGCGGATCCAGAACCAGGGCCTGGGGAAAATAATAGGACGTTTGAAATCGCCCTAACGTTTTGGGCGATTTTGGCAAGATTTTTAGAGATTCAACGAGACTTTCAAAAAACATGTTTTTAAGTCAATTTTAAAAAAAACGTCTTTTGCAAGTGACGTTAAAAAGTTTAACTGATGCATCAACAATTGACATTGTACGTTTATTTACAACATGACGTCACGCAAACGTCGACTTTATGCGCGTGAAAAAACCGCGCGAATTTTTCACGCGCGAATAAATTGTGCTAATCGCTAGTGGGCGCTTTATTTGGCCTCATCTGCCCAGACCGATATCTACAAGTAAGACATATGCATGATACGGTCTGGCTGGCCGAGACAGTATACACGTATAAAATGTCATAATATCACGACGATGTCTAATTATAGCAGTGAGCTGCTTCATGCTAGACTTTGTAGTGCTGCTACACCAGAGAGTGCTGCTATACTGGAGATATGACATGATAAACTATCCCGACACCGAGCCGACATATTCTAGAACTCTAGTTCTTTGTAAATGTCTTTCGTGTTGACACAAACATGGTTTGTAGAACGAAATTATAACAAATAACGCCAGAACCCATATATTGTTCGATAATTGCTGGGATTTAGGGAAAGGCTTTTTTGAATTTAGATTTCGGTTTATTATAACATAATATAAAACTAATTACAGGATAATGCAATTTTTTTTTTTAATTAAACATGTTTATATATATGGATTGTTGAAAGCTTGTCGGCGGACTGACTGGCGAGCTGACGAACACATACACTTCGGTTAAAGTATACTTTTAAGTTGTTGACTAAATCGTACTGGATTTTTGTCCTTTGTCGATTTTGGAATTTCTTGAGCATAGTCTGTCGTAGGCTGTGATAAAAATTCGCTTGCAAATGATAACCGACAGAATGCTAAACAGCACAACGTATGTTGTCAACAAGCTTTTCCATTTTTAGCTCGACTGATCAGAGATCAGCAGAGCTTATGCCGTGGTGCGGCGTCCGTCGTCCGTCTGTCCGTCTGTCCGTAAACTTTTATTTGTAGCGACATCTCCTCTGAAACTACTGGATGGATATTCATGAACCTTTACAGAAATGTTGCCCTAAGTCTAGTTGATCCTAGCAAAAATTCATGTTGATGTGAAATCCAAGATGGCCGCCAAAGCTAAAAATAGAGTTTTAAAATACAAGTTTGTAGCGACTACTTCTTGAAAAGTATAAGTGATATTGATATGGGACTTTTTCTAAAATAATCAGCATGACATGATGTTGGTCCTTGTCAAAAAACGTTTTGATTCAACATTAAACATGGCTGCCAGCGGCCATCTTTGTTTACATAGAGTTATATAGTAAAAACTTGTAGCGACTACTCCTCTGAAACTACTTGGCGGATTTTCATGAAACTTTACAGGAATGTTTCTCTTGATGTCTAATTGATCCTAGCAAATTTCAGATCTGCCAGAAATTCAAGATGGCCGTCACAGCTAAAAATAGATTTGTAAAAACTAAGTTTGTAGCGACTACTTCTTGAAAACTATAAGTGATATTTATATGGGACTTTTTCTAAAATGATCAGCATGACATGATGTTGATCCGAGTCGAACATTATTTTGATTCGACGTTAAACATGGCTGCCAGTGGCCATCTTTGGTTACATAGAGTTATATAGTAAACACTTGTAGCGACTACTCCTCTGAAACTACTTGACGGATGTTCATGAAACTTCACAGGAATGTTGCTCTTGATGTCTAGTTGATCCTAGAAAAATTTAGGCTCGCCGGTTATTCAAGATGGCCGCCACGGCTAAAAATAGATTTTTAAAAAATAAGTTTGTCTAATTGATCCTAGCAAATTTCAGATCTGCCAGAAATTCAAGATGGCCGTCACAGCTAAAAATAGATTTGTAAAAACTAAGTTTGTAGCGACTACTTCTTGAAAACTATAAGTGATATTGATATGTGACTTTTTCTAAAATGATCAGCATGACATGATGTTGATCCGAGTCGAACATTATTTTGATTCGACGTTAAACATGGCTGCCAGTGGCCATCTTTGGTTACATAGAGTTATATAGTAAACACTTGTAGCGACTACTCCTCTGAAACTACTTGACGGATGTTCATGAAACTTCACAGGAATGTTGCTCTTGATGTCTAGTTGATCCTAGAAAAATTTAGGCTCGCCGGTAATTCAAGATGGCCGCCACGGCTAAAAATAGATTTTTAAAAAATAAGTTTGTAGCGACTACTTCTTGAAAACTATAAGTGATATTGATATGTATCTTTTCCTAAAATGATCAGTATGACATGATGTTGATCCTTGTCGAAAATTATTTTGATTCGACGTTAAACATGGCTGCCAGCAGCCATCTTTGTTTACATAGAGTTATATAATGAAAACTTGTAGCGACTTCTTCTCTGAAACAACTTGACGGATTTTCATGAAACTTCACACGAATGTTGCTCTTGATGTCTAATTGATCCTAGCAAAACTTCAGGTCGGCCGGAAATTCAAGATGGCTGCCACGGCTAAAAATAGATTTTCAAAAAACAAGTTTATGGCGACTTCTTGAAAACTATAAGTGATATTGATATGGGACTTTTTCTAAAATGATCAGCATGTCATGATGTTGGTCTTTGTCAAAAATCGTTTTGATTCAATGTTAAACATGGCTGTCAGCGGCCATCTTTGTTTACATAGATTATCTACTAAAAATTTGTAACGACTACTTCTCTGTAACTACTCGACGGATTTCATGAAACTTTACAGGAATGTTGCTCTTGATGTCTAATTGATCCTAGAAAAAGTTCAGGTCGGCCGGAAATTCAAGATGGCCGCCATGGCTAAAAATAGATTTTCAAATTCAAGTTTGTAGCGACTACTTCTTGAAAACTATAAGTGATATTGATATGGGACTTATTCTGAAATGATCAGTATGACATGATGTTGATCCTTGTCAAAAATTATTTTGATTTGACATTAAATATGGCCGCCAGCGGCCATCTTTGTTTACATAGAGTTATATAATGAAAACTTGTAGCGACTACTGCTATGAAACTTAGTACTTGATGGATTTTCATGAAACTTCACAGGAATGTTGACCTAGCTATCAAAAATCTATCAGTAGAGCTTCAAGGTCATTGACCTCTTGTTGATTCGGAGATGACGTGTTCGAGCCTCACAAATAAAATCAACAATGAGAGAAAGACTGCGTGCATCTTTCTTCCTATACACCCCCACCCACCCACCCTACCATTTTAAGCAATTTCCTGGAGAAAAAAACCCATACATATTCTCAGTATATTTAAAAATAAACGCAACATTTTTGATTTTCGATTAGTTGTAGTCCGCTGTTTTTAGTTCAAATCGAGATTGTATTTGATGTAGTACATAAGTCTCTTTGTTGTCCCGCCCACGATCTCGCCCACGATACAGGGTAGAGAGACATAGCAGTCACTTTTCCGGCGGCGGCCTCGTTTTAAATCATCTATATCTCAACAACCACTGCTCGATATTTTGCTTATTTTCCCCAAACTTTACCTTGGTTAGGTAACTTAACCTTGGTTCTAAAGGTAAGTTAACCTTGGTTAGGTAACTTAACCTCAGTTAACTTTATGTGATTGCCTCACTTTATGTCTTTGATACTTGGTCATGTGTATTGTTGGCATTGGTGGACATCGCTGAACGACAAACACTACCAAGGTCAAGGTCATATTTTGCGTTATTTTTCTCAAACTTAACCTTGGTTAGGTAGCTTAACCTCAGTTAACTTTATGTGATCGCCTCACTTTATGTCTTTGATACTTGGTCATATGTATTGTTGGCATTGGTGGACATCGCTGAACGACACAATATACCAAGGTCAAGGTCATATTTTGCGTTATTTTCCCTAAACATCACTTTTGATTTGGGTAAGTTAACCTCAGTTTAATTTTTCTGATAACTTTAATTTCTTTTGTTTGAGACTTGGTCATATGTATTGCACAAATTACCAAGGTCACGGTCTTAGTTTTCGTTATTTCCCCCAAACTTAACATTGGTTAGGTAACTATACCTTGGTTAGGTAACTTAACATCATGTGATTGCCTCACGTTATGTCTTTGATACTTGGTCACCTACCATATCATATACGCTTTACTGGGCGAGACACCCTCAGACCACACCGTCAGACCGAGGTCATATTCCATATGGCGATAAACAGATTTGCTCTACTTCTTTCACATGTTCGCTTCAGTATATAACCGATACTAAATGACGTAATTGTGCTCCACTTACTGATGGCTGATAATACTGCAAATCCCAACAGTCGCCTTAAATAGAAACGCACGTACAAACGAACACAGAAATAACTATTTCCGTACTATTGACTAAAGGAGAACTGTATACACTAAAGGAGAACTTATACACTAAAGGGAATAAAGGAGAACTTTATACACCAAAGGAAAAAAGCCAACTCGGGACTTTCCGCTACATATATTATTACAATATGCTGATGTTTTTTTGTTTTTTATTGATTTTTGCATACAACATTACATTAAAAAATACAATTACTACATAAACAGCACATTACAGTTAAATTACAGAACACTGTTTAGATAATATTAAATATATTGTACGACTATATGTTATAAGGTGTAATAGGAAGGATGGGAAAACAGGAGTATTAGGAGAGAATAATTTAATATAATAGACAGAGCATCGTTGGCCAGCCCACATGTTGTTAATAGTTTTCTCCAAGTTTCTTCAAATGTATTAAGAGTATCATTTTTAAGGGCATTGTACGTTTCTATATTAATCCTATTGTTCAATTTTATTAAGAACGCTTCAAATTTCGGTATCTCATCTGAGTCATCTTTATATTTACATTTATATATGAATTGTTTACCCAACATGGTTATGTAAGTGAATATGTTATCTCGTTCTCTATTTAATTCGGCAAACGGCATTCATTCCAGAAATGTGGCGTCCACTTACATTCCCAGAATAGATGGTCTATAGTCTCGATTTCCATATTACAGAATGTGCAAATACTTGAAATGGCAAGTTGGCATTTATATAAAAAATTATTTGTGGCAATATTCCAATTTATAAAATTGTACAGAAACATTTGTAAGTTATTATCTTTACTACATCTGCATTAGTTTCTGTAAATGTACCTCCAATACATTTACATGTACCTCCAATACATAGTAGTATGTGAAAATACATTTTCCAACTTAATTTGTGATTTCGATTTTGTGTCATCTTTTAAATTATCTGTTTGAACAGTTGTGAGATATCTATTGACTGAGTTTGAAGGCTTTTCCATAATGCATTCGCAAAACGTTTTTTGTTTTAATATGTTGACATTGTCAACGTTGAGTTCATGCAACCATTGCTTCGGTATTGAAGATATAACATGGTGATATTTTAGGAATTCTGTTGCAGGTTTGTCAAAATCATTTTGGACTGAATTAAATGTTTTTAGTTTTCTATCAGTTGTATTATATATAATTATAATGGATGCATACAATCTGTTTCTGTATCCAATATATAATATGCTGATGTTAATCGAATGGTACATAGCTACATTAGACCTTTCCTTTTGGAAAAAAAATTACTCCTAACAACACGTAACACACCAAATGTTATCCCTTCAACATTGTGTTAGGGATATAATATGCGTTTGATTCAAACAGGTGAGCAACTTAGGATGTAAAAGATTGCAAGTACATTACTAAATGATGGCTCAACTTTTCAAAGCGGAACTTCAACTTTTAAGAATTTCGTGTTACAAAGAGTACTTTGACTAAAAGGTTAAGACAGCGCAGTTTTGTCCTATTTCTAACAAGCTGTAACTTGTTTTTACAAAATACAAAATGTCACTGGAATATTAGGTGGAATTAAGTGTACAGAAAATAAATTGCGGAAATTCCCGAGATGCGTTTCTTTTTTTACTTTAGTTTTCGTGTATCATATGCACATTATATGCATTGTCTTTTATAAATATTAGGTGTTTTAAGTCATTTTCAACACATGCAAGGTTATATAATTGTGACGGTCGATATTTTGTGACCACCCACGCTTCCTGGGTAGAACCAATACTATACACCTACCGCCATCCATAATAATCGACACTTCCTCACAACAGACCAAACCGCCACAGCCAGTAAAATTACTAATATGACAGACCAAACCGCCGTTGTCAGTAAAATTGCTGATATGACAGACCAAACCGCCATTGTCAGTAAAATGGCTGATATGACAGACCAAACTGCCATTGTCAGTAAAATGGCTGATATGATAGACCAAACCGCCATAGCCAAAATAAACCACTATAGCCAGTAACATGGCTGATATGACAGACCAAACCGCAATAGCCAGTAAATTGGCAATGACAGACCAAACCGTCATAGCCAATAAAATGGCTGATATGACAGACCAAACCGCCATAGCCAGTAAAATAACTGATATGATAGACCCAACCGCCATAGCCAATACAATGGGTGATTTGACACACTAAACCGCCATAGCCAGTAAAATGACTGATACGACAAACAAACTGCCACAGCCAGTAAAATGGCTGATACGATAGACCGAACCGCCATAGCCAGTAAAATGATTGATATGACAGACCAAACCGCCATAGCCAGTAATATAAAAATGACTGATTGACAGACCCACCGCCATAGCCAGTAAAATTGCTGATATGACAGACAAACCACTATATAATAATAATAATAATAATAATAATAATAGTAATATCTTTTATTTCGAGAGGATAACGTATTTGGCTACAAGCCAGTCTAACATATGGTCCTCAGACAAAATAGAATATATGTACAGTTTATACAAACACGATTAAAACAATGGTACAAAAAGAATAAAATGAATAAAATATGTCTAGAAACTTCATGTTTTTTCTAAAATATTCGAGAAAGATTGATTAAGACTGATTCAACCTTTAGGTTATGTGTATACAATATAAAACTAATGTTTAAAACTCATTAATTGTATATGTTTTTAACAATATAAATATTAAAATTGTAAGAATTACATTTTAAAACTTAAAGAATTACGTACATATTGTCAAGTAAGTGAATTGTGTACACCTGCATATACTGTGATACATTGGTAATCAAGTTGTCAAATTAAGAGACCAAGACTTCGAATGAAGAATGTGATCCTTTTGCATGACAACACCCCAGCTCATACTGCTGCCAAAACGGTCGATTTATTGAAGACATACAAGTGGGAAACTCTTCAACATCTCCCCTGCAGCCCTGACCTAGCTCCTAGTGACTATTATATGTTTCCAAAATTGAAGAAAATGCTTGCTGGGAGGAAATATGCCACCAGAGAGGCATTGATTGGGGCTGTAAATCAGTACCTTCGACATAGGCCTACATCTTGGTTCGCCGAGGGCATCAGAAAGCTCCCACACCGTTGGCAAAAGAGTATAAAAATAGGAGAATACTTCGAGAAGGAGTAAAAAAGAAAATTTAAAAAAACTGTCACAAAAAAAGTTATGGGTGTTGTGCAGCTATTTAATGACCGTCCCTCGTATATACATTGAAGTACATTTTCAACTTCTCTTGGTTGACATATTTTGATAGCAATTTCATAAGAGTTATTTTACGTGTGATGCTTTGACATACACTGTCTATTTGCTTATCCCAACTGAGCATAATTATGAGCTATATGTATTCCTAACAGTTTATGTACTTCAGTTGTTTGTATTGGCTTGTTATCAAGAGTTAGTTCAAGTTTAGGGTGACTTAATATTTTAGATCTTGTTCTTATGGTCATTGAAAAAGTTTTATTGCCATTTATGTTCATTTTGTTATCAGTGCACCACATTTTAAAACCATTTACACTTGCTCGGAGTCGAGTTTCAATGACAGTTATATCTTTATCTGTCGTATGTATGGTTGTATCGTCTGCATATAAATCAGTTTCACTTTCCCTAGTATAAAGAGGCAAATCATTAATGAATAGCATAAACAGTACTGGACCATGGACAGAGCCTTGTGGAACTCCACTTTTTACAATTTCCTTTTCGGCAACTTTTTCGTCAGCTACTATGCATTGAGTTCTGTTGGAGAGGTAAGATGTGAACCAAATTATTGAGCACTCTGATACTTTATAGAGCGACACTTTTTTCACGAGTATTAAATGATCAACAATATCAAAAGCTTTTTTCAAATCAAAGAATATTGAATAAGGTCATCGTTATCTATATGTTCAAGCCATTTATTGATAAGATTGACTAATGCAGTCTAACGAAATCCAGACTCTAGATACATGTATAAGTTTATATTTATTGAGATATGCAAATAAGTGTTTAGTAACATGTTTTTTCAATCCCCTTAGATATTTCAGGTAAAATTGAAATAGGACGATATTTTGATGGATCATTTGCTGGCCCACCTTTGTGCACTGGAAAGAGTTTTGCCTCTTTTAGTATTTGAGGAAAGGACCCTGTATGAATACTAATATTTATTAACTTCAGTAAAGATGGTGCAATAACGGCTGCTGCTAGTTTTAGTGTTTTGGGACTTACTTCATATAGTCTTGTAGTCTTTGTAATGTCAAGTGACTTTATGCTTGATAAAAGATGTTCTTGTTTCATCAAAGGTATTTTGTACATCTGCCGGAATTTTCAATTCGGTGAAGTTTATTATTTTTTTGAAAATCTGTGATTTAAGTCAGTGTTATCTTTTAATCGTTCACTTATATTTGAAAAGTATTTATTAAGGGTGTTTATTACACCATTTACGTCATTAAAGCTTTCTACTGTTAATTCGTTTGGTATCGATGAAGATTTTGATTTACCTTTGATATCATTTATATGACCCCATAAGTATTTATTATCTTTATTGTCATCGATCGCTTTATTTTTGACGTTCGTATTAAGTTTTTAGTTCTATTTCGCCAATATTTATAGTTATTCCAGTCTTTCTTTTTATGAGATGAATCTCTATTTCGTTGTGCTATGGTGATTTCGTCCGTGAGCCATTCAGGCTTAAGGTCTCTTAACTCCTGTGTTTTTATTGGCGCATGTGTATTTAGAACTGATGTAAAAATATCATTCCAATTTTGGAAATTTTTATCTGAATTGTTCTGTGTATATTTCAAATTAGCCAAATTGTCTGATAGATCCGACAAAAATACAGGTTCTTGAAATGTTTTATATGATCGGTATCTAATTGTTGTGTGTGTATTTATTTTAAACTGAGTTTTGGTTGTGCTGCGAGTAAAGCATACTGGATAATGATCACTTATTGAGATACTGGGTACAAATGATTCGGTAATCTGACTGTCGTGTGATGTATAAATATGATCTATTAAGTTTGTTGAATTGGTTGTAACTCTTGTTGGTGCATTTATAATTTGTTTAAGGTCATACAATTCCATTGTCTGAGACAACTCATTAGGACTGGATTGACTTGCTAATATATTTATATTAAAATCACCGAGAATAATCTCGTTATCAAGATTGGCTATTTTATCCAACTGCATCATGCCATTGCGAAGTTGATGACGGCGGCCTGCATATCGAGTAAATAAATATTGGTTTGCTATTTTTAATATTAATTTTTTATCCAGATAGATTCTATTTCAGGAGTCTCAAAATCAGTTCTTCTTTTAAAGTGTAAATGATTTGCCAAAATGAAATATATAAGGATACCACCCCTTTTGATTTTCCTGCTGTGTTGTTAGTCTCATTTGGATCCTTTCGTTCGATGTTACAGTTGGGAATATTTAATGTTTCATTATCTACAGAACTATCAAGGAATGTTTCGCAGAGACCCAAAACATCTACATTCTTACATTCACTTAAAATTAATTTACGGTCATCTAGTTTAGGTTTGATGTGGCATACGTTCAAATTAGCTATATGCAGGCCTCGGTGATGAAAGTCCATGACTGAAACAGAGCTGGGTTTTTCGTTTTGCATATCTTTGATAGCTGGTTGTTTTACAATAATAGGGGAATTGTTGATATAATTTAAAGTATTTATTTCATTGTCTGATTCATCATTAATAATAGTTTTAGGTTTGTGACTGGTTTCATTGCATTGCAGTTTGTTACATTCAGTGCAGATACCTTTTAAAATAAGGAACTGTTGGTAAAGAGAGATTTCATAGCCAGTATCAAGAGTTCTAGACACGTTTTCCTAGACCCATATAGGACTCCATCTAGATCCGCGATTGTATCTACCATAGTCATTTCCTATAGCCAGTAATATGGCTGATATGACAGACCAAACCGCCATAGCCAGTAAAATGGCTGTTATGACAGACCAAACCGCCATAGTCAGTAAACTGCCTGATATGACAGACCAAAGCGCCATAGCCAGTAAAATGGCTGTTATGACAGACCAAACCGCCATAGCCAGTAAACTGACTGATATGACAGACCAAACCGCCATAGCCAGTAAAATGACTGATATGATATACCCTACCGCCATAGCCAATACAATGAGTGATATGACACACCAAACCGCCTTAGCCAGTAAAATGACTGATACGACAAACAAACCGCCATAGCCAGTACAATCGCTCATATGACGGACCAAACCGCCTTAGCCAGTAAAATGACAGACGTATCCGCTATAGCCAGTAAAATTACTGATATTACAGACCATGCCGCCGTAGTCAGTAAAAGTACTGATATGACAGACCATGCCGCCATAGCTAATAAAATGACTGATATGACACACCAAACCTCCTTAGCCGGTAAAATGGCTGATACGACAAACAAACCGCCATAGCCAGTACAATGGCTGATATGACGGACCAAACCGCCTTAGCCAGTAAAATGACTGATATGACAGACCATGCCGCCGTAGCCAGTAAAATGACTGATATGACAGACCATGCCGCCATAGCCAGTAAAATGACTGATATGACAGACCATGCCGCCATAGCCAGTAAAATGACTGATATGACAGACCATGCCACCATAGTCAGTAAAGAATGCCTGCTCGGGATTTCAATGACAGACCAGACCATCATAGCCATTATAGAATTGCTGATCGGGATTTCATTGATAGACTGGACAGCTATAGTCATTATTGAATGCCTTATTGTAACATACCAGACTATCGTCATCATAAGCGAATGACTTATAAACCATACCACCATATCCATTATGGAATGCCTAATATGACAGACAAGACCATCATAGTCATTATGGAATGACTGATATGGCAGACCAGCCAACCATATCCATTATGGAATGACTGATAGGGCAGACCAGACCACGATAGCCATTATGGAATGCGTAATATGGCAGACCAGACCATCATAGCCATTATGGAATGAATAATATAGCAGACCAGACCATCATGGTCATTATGGAATGACTGATATGACAGACCAGACGACCATAGCCATTATGGAATGACTAATAAGGCAGACCAGACCATCATGGTCATTATGGAATGACTGATATGACAGACCAGACCATCATAGTCATTATGGAATGACTGATATGGCAGAGCAGACCAGCATAGCCATTACGGAATGACTGATATGGCAAACCAGACCACCATAGCCATTATGAAATGACGGCTATGGCAGACCAGACCATCATAGTCATTATGGAATGACTGATATAGCAGACCAGACCACCACAGTCATTATGCATTGACTGATATGGCTGACCAGACCATCACGGCCATTATGGAATGACTGATCATGCAGACCAGACCGTCACAGTCATTATCGAAGGACTGATATGGCACACCAGACATAATGGTCATTATGGAATGACTGATATGGTAGACCAAACCACCATAGCCATTATGAAATGACGGATATGGCAGACCAGACCATCAGAGTCATTATTGAATGACTGATATGACGGATATGGCAGACCAGACCATCATAGTCATTATGGAATGACTGATATAGCAGACCAGACCACCACAGTCATTATGGAATGACTGATATGGCTGACCAGACCATCATGGCCATTATGGAATGATTGATATGGCAGACCAGACCATCATTTCCATTACGGAATGACTAATATGGCAGACCAGACCACTATAGTATTTACGGAATGACTGATATGGCAGACCACCATGACCATTATGGAATGACTGATATGGAAGACCAGACCATCATGGCCATTATGTATTGAATTATGTGGCAGACCAGACCATCGTAGCCATTATGGAATGACTGATATGGCAGACCAGACCAACACAGTCGTTTTGGAATGACTGATACGGCAGACCAGACCGTCATAATCATTATGGAGTGACTGATATGGCGGACCAGACCATCATATCCATTATGGAATGACTGATATGGCGGACCAGACCATTATATCCATTATGGAGTGACTGATATTGCAGACCAGACCATCAAAGCCATTATGGAATGACTGATATGGCAGACCAGACCATCATATTCATTATGGAATGACTGATATGGCAGACCACCATAAGCATTATGGAGTAACTGATATGCAGACCAGACCCTAACAATCATTATGGAATGACTGATATGGCAGAACAGACCATCACAGCCATTATGGAATGACTGATATGGCAGACCAGACCATCATGGCCATTATGGAATGACTGATATGTCAAACAAGACCATCATGGCCATTATGCAATGACTGGTATGGCAGACCAGACCGTCGCAATCTTTATGGAATGACTGATATGGCAGACCAGACCATCATATCCATTTTGGAATGACTGATATGGCAGACCAGACCATCATATTCATTATGGAATGACTGATATGGCAGACCACCATAAGCATTATGGAGTAACTGATATGCAGACCAGACCCTAACAGTCATTATGGAATGACTGATATGGCAGAGCAGACCATCACAGCCATTATGGAATGACTGATATGGCAGAGCAGACAATCATAGTCATTATGGAGTGACTGATATGGCAGACCAGACGATCATAGTCATTATAGAATGACTGATAATGCAGACCAGACCAGACCAGCACAGCTATTACGGAATGACTGGTATGGCAGACCAGACCATCAGGGCCATTATGGAATGACTGATATGGCAGACCAGACCGTTACAGTCATTACGGAATGACTGATATGGCCGACCAGACCGTTATAGCCATTATGGAGTGACTGATATGGCAGTACCAGACCATCATGGTCATTATGGAATGACTGATATGACAGAACAGACGAGCATAGTCATTATGAAAGACTAATGTGGCTGTAAGAGACCGGCATAGCTATTATGGAATAACTGATAGGTCAGAATAGACCATCATAGCTATTACGGAATGACTGCTATGGCAGACCAGGCCATCGTGGTCATTATGGAATGACTGATATGGCAGACCAGACCACCATAGCCATTATGGAATGACTGATATGGCAGACCAGACCGTCACAGTGATTACGGAATGGCTGATATGGCAGACCAGACCATCATAGCCACTATGCAATGACTGATATGGCAGACCAAACCATCATGGCCATTATGGAATGACTGACTTAGACCAGACCGTCGCAGTGATTACGGAATGACTGATATGGCAGACCATAGCCATTATACAATGACCTTTACGGCAGTCCAGACCATCAAAGTCATTATGGAATGACTGACAGGACATACCAGACCGGACCAGCCATTACGGAATGACTGATATGGCAGACAAGACCATCAAGGCCATTATGGAATGACTGATATGGCAGACCATACCGTCACAGTCATTACGGAATGACTGATATGGCAGGCCAGACCATCATAGTCATTATGGAGTGACTGATGTGGCAGACCAGATCAACATAGCCATTATGGAATGACTGATATGGCAGTGCCAGACTAGCATAGCAACTATGGAATAACTGATATGTCAGAATAGACCAGCATAGCCATTATGGAGTGTCTGATATGGTAGACCAGACCACCCTGGTCATTATGGAATTATTGATATGGCAGACCGGGCCATCATGTTCATTATGGAATGACTGATATGGCAGACCAGGCCATCATGGTCATTATGGAATGACTGATATGGTAGACCAGACCAGCATAGTCATTACGGAATGACTGATACGGCAGACCAAATACTCAAAGCTATTATGGAATGACCACACCATCATAGCCATTACTAAATTACTAATATGGCAGACCAGACCATCATAGTCATTATGGAATGACTGATATGGCAGATGAGACAATCATAGCAATTATGGAATGACTGATATGGCAGACCAGACAAGCATAGCCAGTATGGAGTGACTGATATGGCAGACCAGACAAGCATAGCCAGTATGGAATGACTGATATGGCAGACCAGACAATCATAGTCAGTATGGAATGGGTGATATGGCAAATCAGATAATCATAACTATTACGGACAAACCATCGTGGTCATTACGGAATGACTGATTTGGCAGACCAGACCGTCATAGTCATTATAGAATGACTGATATGGCAGACCAGACCACCATAGCCATTACGGAATGCCTGATATGGCAGACCAGACCACTTTAGCAATTACTGAATGACTGATATGGCAGACCAGACCATCAATGCTATAATGAAATGACTGATATGGCAGACCAGACAATCATAGTCATTATGGAATGACTGATATGGCAGACCAGACCATCATAGCCATTACGGAACGACAGATCAGATTTTCCAGACCAGACCGCAATAGCAATTATTGAATGACTGATATGGCAGGCCAGACCATCGTAGCCATTACGGAATGACTGATATGACAGACCAGACCATCATGGTCATTATGGAATGACTGACATGGCAGACCAGGCCACCACAGCCATTATTATGGAATGACTGACATGGCACATCAGACCATCATAGCCATTATGAAATGATTGATATGGCAGACCAGACGTCACAGCCATTATGAAATGCCTGATATTGCAGACCATCCGTCATAGTCATAACGTAATGATTGATATGGCAGACCAGACCATATCAGTCAGACCAGACCACAGAAGCCATTACGGAATGACTGATATAGCCGACCAGACCATCGTAGCCATTATGGAATGACTGATATGGCAGACCAGGCCGCCATAGTCATTACGCAATGTCTGATGTGGCAGACCAGACCATCGTAGTCATTATGAAATGGTCGATATGGCAGACCGGACCGTTATAGTCATTATGGAATGCCTGATATTGCAGACCGGACCGTCATGGTCATTACGGAATGCCTGATATGGCAGTCCAGACCGTCATAGTCATTACGGAATGACTGATATGGCAGACCAGACCGTCATAGTCATTACGGAAGGACTGATTTGGCAGACCAGACCACGATAGCCATTACGGAATGACTGATATGACAGACCGGACCGTTATAGTCATTATGGAATGCCTGATATTGCAGACCGGACCGTCATAGTCGTTACGGAATGCCTGATATGGCAGACCAGACCGTCATAGTCATTACGGAATGACTGATATGGCAGACCAGACCGTTACAGTCATTACGGAACGACTGATATGGCCGACCAGACCGTCATAGCCGTTATGGAGTGACTGATATGGCAGTACCAGACCATCATGGTCATTATGGAATGACTGATATGACACAACAGACGAGCATAGTCATTATGGAAGACTAATATGGCTGTAAGAGACCGGCATAGCTATTATGGAATAACTGATAGGTCAGAATAGACCATCATAGCTATTACGGAATGACTGCTATGGCAGACCAGGCCATCGTGGTCATTATGGAATGACTGATATGGCAGACCAGACCACTTTAGCAATTACTGAATGACTGATATGGCAGATCAGACCATCAATGCTATAATGAAATGACTGATATGGCAGACCAGACAATCATAGTCATTATGGAATGACTGATATGGCAGACCAGACCATCATAGTCATTATGGAATGACTGATATGGCAGATGAGACAATCATAGCAATTATGGAATGACTGATATGGCAGACCAGACAAGCATAGCCAGTATGGATTGACTGATATGGCAGACCAGACAATCATAGTCAGTATGGAATGGGTGATATGGCAAATCAGATAATCATAACTATTACGGACAAACCATCGTGGTCATTACGGAATGACTGATTTGGCAGACCAGACCGTCATAGTCATTATAGAATAACTGATATGGCAGACCAGACCACCATAGCCATTACGGAATGCCTGATATGGGAGACCAGTCCACTTTAGCAATTACTGAATGACTGATATGGCAGACCAGACCATCAATGCTATAATGAAATGACTGATATGGCAGACCAGACAATCATAGTCAGTATGGAATGACTGATATGGCAGACCAGACCATCATAGCCATTACGGAACGACTGATTTTCCAGACCAGACCACCATAGCCATTATGGAATGACAGATCAGATTTTCCAGACCATACCGTCATAGTCATTATGAAAGGACTGATATGGCAGACCAGACCGTCATAGTCATAACGGAATGACTGATATGGTAAACCAGACCGTCATATTCATTATGGAATGTCTGATATGGAAGACCAGACCGTCATACCCATTATGTAATGACTGATATTGCAGACCAGACCGCAATAGCCATTATTGAATGACTGATATGGCAGGCCAGACCATCGTAGCCATTACGGAATGACTGATATGACAGACCAGACCATCATGGTCATTATGGAATGACTGACATGGCAGACCAGGCCACCGCAGCCTTTATTATGGAATGACTGACATGGCACATCAGACCATCATAGCCATTATGAAATGATTGATATGGCAGACCAGATGTCACAGCCATTATGAAATGCCTGATATTGCAGACCATCCGTCATAGTCATAACGTAATGATTGATATGGCAGACCAGACCATATCAGTCAGACCAGACCACAGTAGCCATTACGGAATGACTGATATAGCCGACCAGACCATCGTAGCAATTATGGAATGACTGATATGGCAGACCAGGCCGCCATAGTCATTACGCAATGTCTGATGTGGCAAACCAGACCATCGTAGTCATTATGAAATGGTCGATATGGCAGACCGGACCGTTATAGTCATTATGGAATGCCTGATATTGCAGACCGGACCGTCATGGTCTTTACGGAATGCCTGATATGGCAGACCAGACCGTCATAGTCATTACGGAATGACTGATATGGCAGACCTGACCGTCATAGTCATTACGGAAGGAATGATTTAGCAGACCAGACCACGATAGCCATTACGGAATGACTGATATGACAGACCGGACCGTTATAGTCATTATGGAATGCCTGATATTGCAGACCGGACCGTCATAGTCGTTACGGAATGCCTGATATGGCAGACCAGACCGTCATAGTCATTACGGAATGACTGATATGGCAGACCAGACCGTTACAGTCATTACGGAATGACTGATATGGCCGACCAGACCGTCATAGCCATTATGGAGTGACTGATATGGCAGTACCAGACCATCATGGTCATTATGGAATGACTGATATGACAGAACAGACGAGCATAGTCATTATGGAAGACTAATATGGCTGTAAGAGACCGGCATAGCTATTATGGAATAACTGATAAGTCAGAATAGACCATCATAGCTATTACGGAATGACTGCTATGGCAGACCAGGCCATCGTGGTCATTATGAAATGACTGATATGGCAGACCAGACCACCATAGCCATTATGGAATGCCTGATATGGCAGACCAGACCACTTTAGCAATTACTGAATGACTGATATGGCAGACCAGACCATAACTGCTATAATGAAATGACTGATATGGCAGACCAGACCGTCATAGTCATTATGAAAGGACTGATATGGCAGACCAGACCGTCATAGTCATAACGGAATGACTGATATGGTAAACCAGACCGTCATATTCATTATGGAATGTCTGATATGGAAGACCAGACCGTCATACCCGTTATGGAATGACTGATGTTGCAGACCAGACCGCAATAGCCATTATTGAATGACTGATATGGCATGCCAAACCATCGTAGCCATTACGGAATGACTGATATGACAGACCAGACCATCATGGTCATTATGGAATGACTGATATGGCAGACCAGACCATCATAGCCATTACGGAACGACTGATTTTCCAGACCAGACCACCATAGCCATTATGGAATGACAGATCAGATTTTCCAGACCATACCGTCATAGTCATTATGAAAGGACTGATATGGCAGACCAGACCGTCATAGTCATAACGGAATGACTGATATGGTAAACCAGACCGTCATATTCATTATGGAATGTCTGATATGGAAGACCAGACCGTCATACCCATTATGTAATGACTGATATTGCAGACCAGACCGCAATAGCCATTATTGAATGACTGATATGGCAGGCCAGACCATCGTAGCCATTACGGAATGACTGATATGACAGACCAGACCATTATGGTCATTATGGAATGACTGACATGGCAGACCAGGCCACCGCAGCCTTTATTATGGAATGACTGACATGGCACATCAGACCATCATAGCCATTATGAAATGATTGATATGGCAGACCAGATGTCACAGCCATTATGAAATGCCTGATATTGCAGACCATCCGTCATAGTCATAACGTAATGATTGATATGGCAGACCAGACCATATCAGTCAGACCAGACCACAGTAGCCATTACGGAATGACTGATATAGCCGACCAGACCATCGTAGCAATTATGGAATGACTGATATGGCAGACCAGGCCGCCATAGTCATTACGCAATGTCTGATGTGGCAAACCAGACCATCGTAGTCATTATGAAATAGTCGATATGGCAGACCGGACCGTTATAGTCATTATGGAATGCCTGATATTGCAGACCGGACCGTCATGGTCTTTACGGAATGCCTGATATGGCAGACCAGACCGTCATAGTCATTACGGAATGACTGATATGGCAGACCTGACCGTCATAGTCATTACGGAAGGAATGATTTAGCAGACCAGACCACGATAGCCATTACGGAATGACTGATATGACAGACCGGACCGTTATAGTCATTATGGAATGCCTGATATTGCAGACCGGACCGTCATAGTCGTTACGGAATGCCTGATATGGCAGACCAGACCGTCATAGTCATTACGGAATGACTGATATGGCAGACCAGACCGTTACAGTCATTACGGAATGACTGATATGGCCGACCAGACCGTCATAGCCATTATGGAGTGACTGATATGGCAGTACCAGACCATCATGGTCATTATGGAATGACTGATATGACAGAACAGACGAGCATAGTCATTATGGAAGACTAATATGGCTGTAAGAGACCGGCATAGCTATTATGGAATAACTGATAAGTCAGAATAGACCATCATAGCTATTACGGAATGACTGCTATGGCAGACCAGGCCATCGTGGTCATTATGAAATGACTGATATGGCAGACCAGACCACCATAGCCATTATGGAATGCCTGATATGGCAGACCAGACCACTTTAGCAATTACTGAATGACTGATATGGCAGACCAGACCATAACTGCTATAATGAAATGACTGATATGGCAGACCAGACCGTCATAGTCATTATGAAAGGACTGATATGGCAGACCAGACCGTCATAGTCATAACGGAATGACTGATATGGTAAACCAGACCGTCATATTCATTATGGAATGTCTGATATGGAAGACCAGACCGTCATACCCGTTATGGAATGACTGATGTTGCAGACCAGACCGCAATAGCCATTATTGAATGACTGATATGGCATGCCAAACCATCGTAGCCATTACGGAATGACTGATATGACAGACCAGACCATCATGGTCATTATGGAATGACTGATATGGCAGACCAGGCCACCACATCCATTATTATGGAATGACTGACATGGCAGATCAGACCATCATAGCCATTATGAAATGATTGATATGACAGACCAGACCATCATGGTCATTATGGAATGACTGATATGGCAGACCAGGCCACCACATCCATTATTATGGAATGACTGACATGGCAGATCAGACCATCATAGCCATTATGAAATGCCTGATATTGCAGACCATCCGTCATAGTCATAACGTAATGATTGATATGGCAGACCAGACCATATCAGTAAGACCAGACCAAAGTAGCCATTACGGAATGACTGATATAGCCGACCATACCATCGTAGCCATTATGGAATGACTGATATGGCAGACCAGGCCGCCATAGTCATTACGCAATGTCTGATGTGGCAGACCAGACCATCGTAGTCATTATGGAATGGTCGATATGGCAGACCGGACCGTTATAGTCATTATGGAATGCCTGATATTGCAGACCGGACCGTCATGGTCATAACGGAATGCCTGATATGGCAGACCAGACCGTCATAGTCATTACGGATTGACTGATATGGCAGACCAGACCGTCATAGTCATTACGGAAGGACTGATTTGGCAGACCAGACCACGATAGCCATTACGGAATGACTGATATGACAGACCGGACCGTTATAGTCATTATGGAATGCCTGATATTGCAGACCGGACCGTCATAGTCGTTACGGAATGCCTGATATGGCATATCAGACCGTCATAGTCATTATGGAATGACTGATATGGCAGACCAGACCGTTATAGTCATTATGGAATGCCTGATATTGCAGACCGGACCGTCATAGTCATTACGGAATGCCTGATATGGCAGACCAGATCGTCATAGTCATTACGGAATGACTGATATGGCAGACCAGACCACGATAGCCATTACGGAATGACTGATTTGGCAGACCAGACCACGATAGCCATTACGGAATGACTGATATGACAGACCAGACCATCATAGTCATTATGGAAGGACTGATTTGGCAGACCAGACCATCATACTCATTATGGAATGACTGATATGACAGATCAGGCCATCATAACGTAATGATTGATATGGCAGACCAGACCATATCAGTCAGGCCAGACCACAATAGCCATTACGGAATGACTGATATAGCCGACCAGACCATCGTAGCCATTATGGAATGACTGATATGGTAGACCAGGCCGCCATAGTCATTACGCAATGACTGGTATGGCAGACCAGACCATCGTTGTCATTATGGAATGGTCGATATGGCAGACCAGACCGTCATAGTCATTATGGAATGGTCGATATGGCAGACCGGACCGTTATAGTCATTACGGAATGACTGATTTGGCAGACCAGACCGTCATAGTCAGATATGGAATGACGGATATGGCAGACCAGACCAACATAGTCATTACAGAATGGCTGATATGGCACCCCAGACCACCATTACTGAAGGACTGATATGATATATTACTGAAGACCAGACCATCACAGCTATTATGGAATGACTAATATGGCAGACCTGACCGTCGTAGTCATTATGGAATTCCTGATATGTTAGACCAGACCATCATAGCCATTATAGAATGCCTGATATGGCAGACCAGACCATCATAGTCATTATGGAATGTCTGATATGGCAGACCAGACCATCATGGTCATTATGGAATGCCTGATATGGCAGATCAGACCATCATAGACATTACGGAAAGACTTTATGGCGGACCAGACCATCATGGTCATTATGGAATGCCTGATATGGCAGACCAGACCATCATAGCCCTTATGGAATGACTGATATGGCAGACCAGACCAATATAGCCAATATGGAATGCCTGATATGTGAGTCCAGACCATCATAGCCATTACGGAATGACTGATTTTCCAGACCAGACCATCATAGCCATTATGGAATGACTGATATGGCAGATCAGACCATCATAGTCATTATTGAATGTCTGGTATGGCAGACCAGACCATCATGGTCATTATGGAATGCCTGATATGGCAGATCAGACCATCATAGACATTACGGAAAGACTTTATGGCGGACCAGACCATCATAGACATTACGGAATGACTGATATGACAGACCCGACCATCATATTCATTATGGAATGACTGATATGGCAGACCTGGCCCAATATTCTCGAAACTATCTCAAGCTCATCTATACAACTTTAAAAATGTTACTTAGTGGTCATGCAATTACTTGAAACTTTACACAAATCAAGATAAGCAAATATTACAGCTGTCCTGAAATTTTTGCAATGGGAAACACTCATTGAAAAAAGTTATAGTTAAAAGAAATATTTGAGTTTTGAGCTTGAGCAAGGGATTTTGGCTGATCACTTTGCGAGAATATATATAATGGGGTCAGGCCATCATAGTCATTACGGAATGACTGATATGGCAGACCAGACCACGATAGCCATTACGGAATGACTGATATGGCAAACCAGGCAATCATAGTCAGTATGGAATGGCTGATATGACAGACCAGATAATCATAGCCATTACGGACAGACCATCGTGATCATTACGGAATGATTGATTTGGCAGACCAGACCGTCATAAGAGGTTATTAACTGGGGTAGGTGTGCCTCTTTGTGATATTGGCCCGAGATAGCCATATGAGGACCGAGAGCTTTAGCTCGAAGGCCTCATATTGCTATCAAGGGCCAGTGTCACAAAGACGCACACCTACCCCAGTTAATGACCTGTTAATTACATGTGTAACCAAAACAATATCATTTTGGATAGATAGAAAAACTAAAACATTTTATCTACTTGTGTATTTTTTGCTTAAATGTAACTCTTTTTTTATCTTCATTTCTGTCATTGATTTACAAGAATAAAATAAACGTATGACGTTAATATACCTCAATCATAGGATGTGCCTCGGTACCTTGTTCCCAAGCCACCAATTTAGCCCCTCAATTAAAATTACGCTGAAACGTTACTGACGTCATCTTGTAAGAACAACGTCATAATGGTGACGTTATTTTCCAAAGTGACGTTTTTATTCCACGGCCTTGACTTTGTCAGTTTTTCTGGGATGGATATTTCAAAAATGGCATTTGGTTTCGCAAATATAATTTAAAGATAAAAAGGTAGGAGAATATTTATTATTTCACATAACGTTACTGTACATTTATTGTTTCCTGGATGACTTTTATTTGAAATTTAGGTATGATAATTGAGACCAGGACGGCAAACTAGTTCATATTATAATCAGTGTACGTGTGTGTGATTTCTGTCTGTGATTTAAAAAAAACTATTAAAAAGGGGCGCTTGTTTCAGCCAAGGGGCTGGCGTGGCGCAGTCGGTAGCGCGGCGGATTTGTAACCGGAGGCCCCGGGTTCAATCCTCCGTGGTGCCACTGAGTTCCGTCGGTGTGTTCTTGGGCAAGACACTTTTCCTTAGCCTCGTCCGTCGAATGGGGACGTAAACCGGGCGGTCCCGTGTATCGGTCTATCCTCCGAGCACGTTAAAGAACCATAGGAATCTATTCGATAATAAGAGTAGGGCAGGTTTCCGGATTCCTATGTATCCTTCAACTCTCTCTGGGGCGGCTCTAAATAACCTGTATAGTGTTGATGAGCCGTTAAACAACATTCAATTCATTTCAATTGTTTCTGCCAAAGTTTTTTTTGGACTTTTAAGATAAAACTAATCTACTACCTAAACAAGTTGTATATCAGTGAAACAGACATTTTAAGTGGTAAATAAAAACACCTTATTTCTCAAAATTGGTTGAGAAATAAAAATTTCATGTGCAAAAGCTGTTTTTGACAGGTCGTTTTCAATGCAAAATTCTGCTGCATGAAAAATTTGAAGAAAACAATTTTTTTTTTAGAAATTTTATCCAAAAATGTTTTTAAATTGTTGGATATCAGTAAATTAAGACACCCTGAAAGTTTTATAGCAAAATATGAAGGATTACTGAAGTTATTTGAAATTCGTAATTTGCTGCTGTCCCACCAACAAGGAATTTACATAGGAAAAGCCCCATCAAAAAATCATTTTGGCTGTAAAATATTTATTTCTCCACCAATTTTCAAAAGTATTTTTTTTTTATTACCACTAAAAATGCCAGTTTCAATGATATATAACTGCTTTACGTATTAGTTAAATTGCTCAAGTTACTTCAGAAACCCCTTTGGCTGAAACAAGCGCCCAAACAATACGGACCTGATAATAGATTGTTTAAACATATTTATTTTACATCGATTGCGAAATAAGTTATTGCAACTTATATTAATCACTTTCGATGGCTTCCTGGGTAGAACCAGTACTAAGCAATGTGGATTAATTATCTTGCTCAAGGATAAATAACGTGGCCGCGACGAGGATCGAACCCACGACCTCTCGATCTGGAGTTCGGCGCTCTACCACTGGACCACGCACATAATAGATTGTTGAAGACAGTTCTGTCAAATTCAAAAATAACGACGCAGTTGTACATGTATAATTTATATGTTAAATCCGTCACACCTTCACCAAAAATATTTACTAAAAAATGCACAGTAGGTAATATCTTCGAATTACTGTGATAGATCTATTTTCATAAGAAACTGACTGCTTTCTATTCCAAATTATCGCATGACAGACTCAAAAAGAAATGATTGTTTGGCCCTTGATCCATCTTTTGATACTGTAATGGTTAAATAAAAAAGAGTTCTAAATGCTTATTTAGTTCTTCAGGTTGGTTTTCCTCGAGCCGTTCAACTTCTCCGAGTCAGTCACACTTTTTTGTTCGCGTCATATTTAGATTTAGACCGAATCGTTCTTGTTTTTCATTGTTTAACAATTTCATTAATGTCCATCCTCATCTCTATCTTCTTCTGTCGATCTTCTGCGTACACTGTGGTAATTTTGACAGTCTAGCGAGCATTCTGGCTGCCATTTTCAACCGACGCAGTTGTCGTTTGATGCACGTGTCGATGCACGATTTGACTGGTTCGTGGTCGATTATTAAAACAAATATCTATACTTTTGTAACGCAGTCGTGATTTAATATGGATTTTTGGCCCGCCATATGGGGTTTTTGGCCCTTCATATGGATTTTTGGCCCGCCGTTTCACGCGCTTGTGTAATATGACCGCATAGATAATCCCTGTATTAGGCCAAACAAAAAAATACCTGTGTTTCCGGTGGCCCGACCGACCCTATTTTAAGAGGTCGAAGGGGTCGACCCTAAAACTTTTTATGAAAAAAAAATAATAATAAAAATATATATGTTTGTTCTGAACAATGATTTATCACAATATATCGAGGTAAACTGACATCACAAAGCAACTTTCAGCTGTATCATCAACTTGTATGGGGTTTATGAGATAAATACATGTAGAATCTCACAATATCTTGCTCCAAAAAAGAAAAGAAAATGCTTACCTACCGACCCTATTTTTTTAGAGCATGCAATAGGAAACACACCTATTTTTTGTTTGGCCTTACACGAAAAACGGGCCGTTTTTGTTACTGTATATAGAAACACATGTAATAATGCCTGATATGGCAGACCAGACCATCATAGCAATTACTGAATGACTGATTTTCCAGACCAGACCATCATAGCCATTATGGAATGACTGATATGGCAGATCAGGCCACTAGAGTCATTATGGAATGACTGATATGGCAGACCAGACCATCATAGTCATTATGGAATGCCTGATATGGCAGACCAGACCACGATAGTCATTACTGAATGACTGATATGGCAGACCAGACCATCATGGTCATTATGGAATGACTGATATGGGAGTCCAGACCATCATAGTCATTACGGAATGACTGATATGGCAGACCAAACTATCATAGTCATTATGGAATGCCTGATATGGCACACCAGATCACGATAGTCATTACTGAATGACTGATATGGCAGACCAGACCATCATGGTCATTATGGAATGACTGATATGGCAGTCCAGACCATCATAGTCATTACGGAATGACTGATATGGCAGACCAGACTATCATAGTCATTATGGAATGCCTGATATGGCAGACCAGACCACGATAGTCATTACTGAATGACTGATATGGCAGACCAGACCATCATGGTCATTATGGAATGACTGATATGGCAGACCAGACCATCATAGTCATTACGGAATGACTGATATGGCAGACCAGACTAGCATAGCCATTACGGAATGACTGTTATGGCAGACTAGACCACCACAGCCATGATTATGGAATGAATGACATGGCAGACCAAACTATCATAGCCATTATGAAATAATTGATATGGCTGATTAAAGCTGCTTATATTGTGTCAACATACATAATTATGTTATATAATATACCTCGTCGAAAGTAGATTTAGAAACGATTTACATAATTATGTTGTAAAATGTTGCTGTTGTTGGCTGGATAGCTACTTTGACTGAAACAGAAATTACATAGATAAAGAGAAGTAAAACACAAACATAAACTAGTTGGCAGCCAGTGTACTGTCTTGAAACAGTGTCTTGCAAAAAGGTCGCTCGGGGTTTAAACCAGGTTCTAGGGTGAAACAACCCTCATTCTTGCCCTATTGGCATCCCAATTAAACTAGAAAATATAAACAATAAATAAATAAACAATTGGCGGAGTAACGGTACTGTGAATTTTTATTTTTAATTTTCAATGCTCTGCCGCAGTTATGATCCTTTATTCGGGGGAGCATACATACATCAGTTATAAAGTTTTTTTGTCAGTTATTCATTGATTTATTTTGCATATGTATAATATCAATTACATATATTGTAAGGTATTTTAGCATATATATTAAATAGTGTTACACAAATGCAGATTTGTCACGAAAGAGTTTAGCGCACAGCACGTGCGCTTTTCTGATTTACCAGCAAGTTCTAAATGGATAAAAAAATATATGTCCCGCACAAGCTCATGTACATAATATTTAAAGTTGTCATACCATTTAATGTTTTAAATCTTCATGCAAACACCAGTGGATTCGAGTGCAAACTACTTTCTTTATTCATCATGTGTGTGCGTTTGTGTGTTTGGTTGCGTGCGTGTGCGTGCGTGAATAACTTCAGCGCTCCAGATAAGACGCGTTTGTTTTGTATGGTGTTTTACGTCGTTTTTAGCACATGTAAGGTTTTTTGCGGTGGAGGCAGACCACCCACTTTTCCTGGGTAGAAACAGTTCTGTACACTTCCCGCCATCCGTAAGAATCGACACTTCCTCACTTACAAGTCTAGCTTCCAGTGGGATAATGCATATTTTTTTCACCAAAAACGCATTAAAAATAAAATCAGCGTACAAAAACGCATTAAAAAATTACCAGTAAATATTGAGCACCAAATTCCCACATACACACGTCAATAGCTTAGAAAAATCGAGCGCGCCCACTCCGCCCAGTCATAATCAAATAATACGCATTTGCCTGTGTAAATACGTAATGTATTTTTTTTCTATGTGTACAACACTCATTGTACCAGGGACTCGTATAATATAGACGGGTCCTGATTGTACTGAAAGCTTATCTGGAACAGAGTTAAAAAGATTAATATGACTCGTTTCGATACAAATACCATACTCGACTAATTCTTATTTAATCACGTTTTGATAAGATCAGAGAAGTCTAAATTGAATGATCGGCTGTAAATTGACGGAAGCTGTCTGGAAATTGACAGTCTCTCTTGATTTTCTATGCGAGCTAAGTCCTTATTTGTTTATTTGTTCACACATGAACCTCTCTAGGTCTATAAAGCTACGGTTAGACCAATATATGCATTGATGCGATACCATTCGCGGTACGTTTCCATGGTTGCATTGTGCACGTATATATAGAAAAAATAATGTATTCCTTTCACAGCATATGTGCTCAGGATTCGTACACAGTTTTAGTTAAATGGATCTGAGGTGTTCGGCAAATTTATCACCAAATAAGCAATTTCAACGGTAAGTTTCATTATGTCATTTTTGAAAATAGTGAAAAAAGTGAAATACTAGTTTTGTGTTGTTTTATGTTGTTTTTCTACGATCGGAAGATATGTGTTTAATAAATCATCGATTATTAGCTTACATGGTTTCTTATACAATAATTTTTATCGCATATTTTTTACATTTTCATTTTTTATTTTATTTATTTTTTATTTTGCTTGTATTTATTTGTTTACCACTCTTGTTTTCTCGTAAAACTGGCAAATCAGTCAATATATTGCAAATTTACCATTGCGCATTGACATTATTTCTAATTATTTTAAAGTCGCCTTGTTAGTTGACCTTATCAAGTTGTTATTCCTAATACCTATACCAACGCGTTTTGCAATTTGTTTATTTGCAATAGGGGTTGAAACCCAACAATTATAATTGATTGCAATTATTTATTTAAAATAGGGGTTGAACTAATTTGCTTATTTGCAACAGGAGTTGAAAATATTGGACGTTATAAAAACAGATTTATGATTATTTCGCATTTACTGAAAATGTTTTTTACCTCTACTAGCCGAAGGTCTGGCAAGCTTATGGGATGACGTGTTGTCCGTTGTCCGTGTGCGTTAACTTTTTCTTGTGGGCGCTCTAACTAGCCTCTTAATTTTTCATCCGACCTTAACCAAACTTAACACAGGAGTTAATAGGATCTCGGACGAGTTCTTGAACCAGAAGTTGGTTATAGGTCACTTGATAGAATGTTAAAGCAGAAAGTTATGCGGTCGCCTTTTTCCTCGGAATTATAATAAACTATACTTGTAATGTGTAAAGTTACTTCCTTATAATTGTGTTTTAGTAAGAAAATCATTGTTTATGTGGTCGTTTACAAAAGTAACAGCATCTTTTGAAAATTAAATTAATAAATTTTCAGTTCAAAACAGCCTTATTTAATTGGACTAGGCGCCTCTATCCGCACGACAGTTGATACGTATCTACTATTAACATTATCGGTATGACAGTGGTTCATACAACAGCCATACGTACACAGACATTGGGTCTATTAAATTATTTTTCCGTTCGACTTTTGCTTCGGCAAGACATTTTATACATGTTATACTATATGTTTGTCAAGTAGGAAAGGATGAGGACTTCAGGATTTGTTTTTAGCTCTACTGACCAAGGGCATGGATGGCGAGTTGTCCGTCGTCCGTCGTCTGCGTCCGTCGTCTGCTAACGTTTACCTCGTTAAGACGATAGGGCCTTCATTTTTCATCCAATCTTTACCAAACATTAACAGATTGTTAATATTAATGAAAGCTCGGGCAATTTTGAAAACCAGCAAGATCGGACCAGTAACAGGCTGTCGATGAAAGCTAACAAGCTAGGTCGGAATTATATCCCGTGATTTAGTTAAAAATGCTATATTTTGCCTCATTAAGACGATAGGGCCTTCCATTTATCAAACTTGATCAGATTGTTACTACCAATGAAATCTTGGAAAAGTTTGAAAACCAACCAAATCGGATTAGTAACATCGGCGTTATGGTCTTTGATTTAGTTAAAAACGCTGTATTTTGCCTCGTTAAGACAAAATGGCCTCCATTTGGCCGAATGTAAATGGAACTTTGCAGGGATGATCAGAGCCAAGCCTAGTTGTACACATCGTCACCGTGTTCCGGTTGAATTATTTTGGCGGCCCTTTAAAGGTTTTAATACTCACGCTTTGTCTGGACTAGTTCTCTTGAACCCCAGGCCGGATTTAAACGAAACTTTTTAGGGATGATCAGTTTCGTTTCTAGTTGTGCATAATTATCATCGCTTTGTTCCGATTGAAATCTTTTTTGGCAGAGTTATGGCCCACTTAATACACAAACTTTCAACGAAACTTTGCAGGGATGATCAGTACCAGGCCCAGTTTTGCATATCATCGTTATGTTCTGACTGACAGGTTTTTGGCGGAGTTACGGTCCTTTAAAAGTTTTTGATACACAAACTTTTTTCTGGGATAGTTCTCCTTGTCGGATTTCAACGAAACTTGACGATGATATCAGTATCAAGCCTATTTGTCTATGTCATCGCCGTCTTCCGGTTGAATGATATTTGGCAGTTACAGCACAGTTAATATGACGCTACAGTTACTGTGACGCTTCTCACGTCCAGCACAGTTAATATGACGCTTCACACGTCCCGCACAGTTAATATGACGCTGCACACTTACTATGACGATTCATACGTCCAGCACAGTTACTATGACGCTTCATACGTCCAGCACAGTTACTATGACGCTTCACACGTCCAGCACAGTTAATATGACGCTGCACACTTACTATGACGCTTCATACATCCAGCACAGTTACTATGACGCTTCACACGTCCAGCACAGTTAATATGACGCTGCACACTTACTATGACGCTTCATACGTCCAGCACAGTTACTATGACGCTTCTCACGTACAGCAGAGTTAATATGGCGCTTCACACGTCCAGCACAGTTAATATGACGCGTCTCACGTCCAGCAAAGATTGGATGAAAAATAAAGGCCATATCGTCTTAACGAGGCAAAATATAGCATTTTTAACTAAATCAAGGGCCATAACTTCGCTGTTACTGGTCCGATATGGCTGGTTTTCGAACCTTTTCGAGCTTTCATTGATATTAACACTCTGTTTAAGTTTGGTAAAGATAAAATGAAAAATGAGGGCCCTATCGTCTTAATGAGGCAAACTATAACATTTTTAACTAACTCCGCTGTTAGTGGTCAGATCTGGCTGGTTTTCGAACTTGTCCGAGCTTTTATTGATATTAACAATCTGGTAAAGTTTGGTAAAGATCAGATGAAAAATGAAGGCCCTATCGTCTTAACGAGACAAAAGTTAACGACGGACGGACGGACGACGGACAACTCGCCATCCCAAAAGCTCTGCAGGCCCTTGGCCAGTAGAGCTAAAAATGACCCAAATCTAAACATGGTCCTTAGATTTTTTTGAAGAGTATACTACTCTCGGGAAATGTTTGTTAACCCTTAACCCGCTTCATATATATAATGGACTGTTCTCTTCTTTGAATTAAGACCATTCCATTGTTCTTTCTTTAAATTAAAACCATTCCATTTATGTGACAAATGGGTGATTTGGGGGCAATGAATGATCAGCAGCCGGACATTTTAAACCCTGACCAGCCTACGAGTAACTGATATGGGTTTACAATGGACGACAAGGCTAGTATAGTCGTGCTTAGCGGGTTAAGGGTTAGTTGTACTCAAAGTCTCTGCTTTTTTTAGAAAATGTTTGTTAATTGTACCCAAAGTTTCTGGTTCTGGTTCTGGCTCTGGTTCTCAGGAACAAAATGAACTAGATCATTTAAGTTGTTCCTGTGTGCCAACGTGCCAGATCAGTATTGTCAAATCCGCTTTAATCCATGGAATTACTGTCTCAAAGTTATTATTCTGTAATTATGCGTAACCAATACCAAACTAATCGAATCTGGCGTCCCACTATTAGGCGGATTTGTCCCGTACAGGAGCATGTATTTGTTACCGAGCGGGAAATTATCCTATCGCTCTGCGAATAAACTGTTAAATAGAGAATATTATGTCAGTGCCTTTTACTATCAAGTTTATTAGGCGAGGCTTAGAAAACGAAAATGGCGAGGCTCTGCCGAGCCATTCTTCGTTTTCGTGCCGAACTTGATAGTAAAAGGCACTGACAGAATTTATTTATCATGTAGATTATCCACATTTTTTTGTATGAATTACTATTATTACCTATTTCTCAGAATGTTATGCTTATCGAGGACACCGCTATGTTGTTGTTTTTTGTTTGTTTTATGACGTCAGGCATCGCTACGTGCATGACGTCAGATAACGTTACGTACAATAAACGCCGAGGGATTCCGCATTGATTTGCTCTATTGGTCATTGCCTAATAAAGAAAAATTTAATAGGTCACCCCTTTATTAGGCAGAAAAGTGCACATCTGCATGATAAAGGTCTGTAATACACACATTCATTCGGATCTACCTTGTTTTTGCGTCGCCTGCGTAGCATGGCAGACACTTAATGATCATTGTGTCGTCGTCCGTCCGCCACACTTTAACCTAACCTTAGCCATAACCTAAAAGGTATTTGACCTATGTTCCGGAAACTTCACACACATCTTCACCTCAACCCAAGGATTGTTGTTACACATGTCCTATAACGCTGACTTTCATATTGGCAAAGGTATGCACCCTTTCATAAAACTTTAACATGCAACCTAACCAAGCTCATAACTGTTGAAATAAGCACACGGCAGGCGACATAACTGTTCCGTGGAACACCCGTCTAGTTCTGCCTTTTGCCTATTTTGGTCCAGTTTAAACTGGATCATCAAAGAAAATTATTTATTGCACATTACATATACCGTAACCGGATTAATTGAACATTTAATGCAACCGGCAAATATTAAATTGTATTGTTAGGATGGAAATTGAAACGGTCTACAGTAGACTACTGAAACTGAAGATCAATGTTGTAATCATGAGCAGCGACTAGTAATGAGATTGTATTTTTTTCCTTGGGGATTATATGTTCCGGATCAATATCTGGTGGGTGTGACTTTGAAGATCATTAATACCGAGGGCAGTAGTCTCGCGATTTCGATACGGTTTCACCCCCGGTTTATTTTCTGAGAACTTTTTTTTTAAGGATGGCGGGATACAGGTTCTACCCAGGAACAAGTGTGTGAAAAAAATTGACCGTCATATTGAGCCTTAAAACAGGTGCTGAAAATGACGTAAAACACCATTCAACCATCTTTATTTCCAGATTTTAAAATGTTTAAAATCACGTTTTTACGCTTATCAGGATTTTAAATAAAATTTGTTAGATTTACCGTTTCAGAACCTCATACATGTAACACTAGTGAATACGTTAAAGGGACACACTTGACGTGTTTGAAAGTGTGTGTGTCGTTCTAAGGTTTAACGCCACTCCACCGCATAACTCGATAAGAGGTCTTAAAGAGATGGGCAAAATATAGTCTGGAATGAAGACGTGTTTGAAATGAGTGTCGCGATTTATATATCCAGTGTCATTTTTAGCTCGTCTGATCAAAGATCAGCAGAGCTTATGCCGTGGTGCGGCGTCTGTCGTCCGTCTGTCCGTCCGTCATTGTTTTTTTGTGGCGACTACTCCCCTGAAACTAATGTTCGGATTTTCATGAAACTTCACAGGAATGTTGCTCTTGATGTCTAGTTGATCCTAGCACGGCTAAAAATAGATTTTAAAAAGGCGATTTTGTGGCGACTACTTCTCAAAAACTGTAAGTGATATTGATATACCTTTACCAAAATGACTGGCATGACATGTAGTTGGTCCTAACAAAAGTTCATTGTGATTGGATGTCAAACATGACCGCCAGCAGTCATCTTTGTTTACATAGAGTTATAGAGGAAAAACTTGTGGCGACTACTCCTCTGAAACTACTTGACGCATGTTCATGAAACTTCACAGGAATGTTGATCTTGATGCTTAGTTGATCCTAGCAAAATTTCAGGTCGGTCAGAAATTCAAGGTGGCCGCCATGGCTAAAAATGGGTTTTAAAAATTCGATTTTTGACGACGACTTCTCAAAAATTGTAAGTGATATTGATTACCAAAATGACTGGCACGACATGTAGTTGATCCTAACCAAAATGACTGGCACGACATGTAGTTGATCCTAACCTAAGACTACTTCTCAACACATGTAAGTGATATTGAAAAAGAACCTTTACCAAAATGACTGATGCGACATGTACTTGGTCCTTACCAAGATTCATTTTGATTCCAAGTCAAACATGGCTGCCAGTGGCCATGTTTGTTTGCATAGAGTTATGTAGGAAAAACTTGTGGCGACTACTCCTCTGAATCTACATGACGGATTGTCATGAAACTTCACAGGAAGGTTGCTCTTGATGTCTAGTTGATCCTAGCAAAAAATCAGCTCGGCCGGAAATTCAAGATGGCCGCAACGGCTAAAGATAGGTTTTAAAAATGCGATTTTGTGGTGACTACGTCTCAAAAAACATAAGTGATATTGATTTGGAACCTTTACCAAAATGACTTCCAAGACATGCAGTTGGTTCTAACGAAAGTTCGTTTTGATTTGGATGTCATACATGGCCATAGTTGATCCTAGCAAAATTTCAGGTCGGACGGAAATTCAAGATGGCCACCATGGCTAAAAATAGATTTTTAAAAAATAAATTTGTAGCAACTACTTCTTGAAAACTATAAGTGATAGTGATATGGAAATTTCTCTAAAATGATCAACATGACATGATGTTGGTCCTTGTTGAAAATTATTTTGATTCAACATTAAACATGCTGTCAGCGGCCATCTTTGTTTACATAGAGTTACATACTAAAATCTTGCAGCGACTACTCCTCTGAAACTACATGTCTGGTTTTCATGAAACTTCACAGGAATGCTGATCTAGCTATCAAAATATATCAGTAGAGCTTCTAGGTCATTGACTTCTTGTTACTTTTACCCTGGTTACATTTAAATAAATCAAATGTTAAGTATTTATTCTTATTATACTAAAGTATTAAACTATTGGTGCAATAATATCAAAAATTAAGAATATGCATGCAAAAACAAATTGCTTAATACTATTCTTATAATTAATGTAAATGATTGAACAAATGTAAATTTATGCAGAAAAACTAGCAAGACGCCGTGACGCCGTGAGTTTTAAAAAAAAAAAAGATTGCCGAGTGTCCCTTTAAACACAAAACTGGCATGGCGTGATAACTACCATATTTGTATTGCGACAATCGTTAGATACTCAGACTTGTATAATGTAGGTCTCATAAAGAGAAACACATACATTCAAATAAGACACGCAATGTTAGACATATTGTAGATTCTGAAATAGTTCTAAATAATTCAGTAGCGATAGAAGGTGCACTTGATCTGCAATTCTAGACAAACACTAATAGCTCTTCTTTCTTGGGAAGTATCCAAGGAGATACCGTAGAAAATGGTGTTTTATCCAGAATATTGTTATTTAGGTGAGTATATTGACGGTCAATGAATAGATAATATATGGGTGTTAAATTGTATTGCTTGCGTAATTTATAATAAGAAGCGCATGTGAAATTAACAATTGCAAACACTGATTGTCTCAAAATTCCTGAACATGGTGTATAGTGTTCAATGAAAGTAACACGGGTAGAAAACAAAAGTCACACATTTTAATACCGGGTATTTCAAACCGTTTTACCGTTCCTAAGAAATTATACCGACCTCACGTTGTTCCGGCAAGATAACACCATACCACACTCAGCTAGAGTTGCAAGTGATGATAACGTCTTTATTCATTTCAACTATATGCATGTTGATATATCTTCGTATCAACTTGAAGCATGTTGATATGTCTCCGTATCAACTATATGCATGTTGATATGTCTCCGTATCAACTATATGCATGGTGATATGTCTCCGTATCAACTATATGCATGGTGATATGTCTCCGTATCAACTATATGCATGGTGATATGTCTCCGTATCAACTATAGGCATGGTGATATGTCTCCGTATCAACTATATGCATGATGATATGTCTCCGTATCAACTATATGCATGGTGATATGGCTCCGTATCAACTATATGCATGATGATATGTCTCCGTATCAACTATATGCATGTTGATATGTCTCCGTATCAACTATATGCATGTTGATATGTCTCCGTATCAACTATATGCATGGTGATATGTCTCCGTATCAACTATATGCATGGTGATATGTCTCCGTATCAACTATATGCATGGTGATATGTCTCCGTATCAACTATAGGCATGGTGATATGTCTCCGTATCAACTATATGCATGATGATATGTCTCCGTATCAACTATATGCATGGTGATATGGCTCCGTATCAACTATATGCATGATGATATGTCTCCGTATCAACTATATGCATGTTGATATGTCTCCGTATCAACTATATGCATGTTGATATGTCTCCGTATCAACTATATGCATGGTGATATGTCTCCGTATCAACTATATGCATGGTGATATGTCTCCGTATCAACTATATGCATGGTGATATGTCTCCGTATCAACTATAGGCATGGTGATATGTCTCCGTATCAACTATATGCATGATGATATGTCTCCGTATCAACTATATGCATGGTGATATGGCTCCGTATCAACTATATGCATGATGATATGTCTCCGTATCAACTATATGCATGGTGATATGTCTCCGTATCAACTATATGCATGATGATATGTCTCCGTATCAACTTGAAGCATGTTGATAAATCCGTTTCAACTATATGCATGTTGATATATCTCCGTATCAACTATATGCATGTTGATATATCTCCGTATCAACTTGAAGCATGTTGATAAATCCGTATCAACTATATGCATGATGAAATGTCTCCGTATCACCTATATGCACGTTGATATATCTCCGTATCAACTTGAAGCATGTTGATAAATCTCCGTATTGACTATATGAGCATGATGATATATCTCCATATCAACTATATGCATGGTGATATATCTCCATATCAAATATATGGCAATGCACGTTGATATATCTCCGTATCAACTTGAAGCATGTTGATAAATCTCCGTATTATCTATGAGCATGGTGATATATCTCCATATCAACTATATGCATGGTGATATATCTCCATATCAACTATATGCATGTTGATATATCTTCATATCAACTATATGCATGTTGATATATCTCCGTATCAACTTGAAGCATGTTGATAAATCTCCGTATTAACTATGAGCATGGTGATATATCTCCATATCAACTATATGCATATTGATATATCTCCGTATCAACAATATGCATGGTGATATATCTCCATATCATCTATATGCACGTTGATATATTATTAGTTATTAGGATTCTTGACAGGGGACATGGGCTCACATTCCCTGCCTGGAAATTATATTCACCCGAGCCGTTAGGCGAGTTATATTCACCCGAGCCGTTAGGCGAGGGGGAATATATATTTCCAGGCAGGGAATGTGAGCCCATGTTCCCTGTCAAGAATCCTAATAACGAATTTGTCATACTTCAAAGTTTCAACCATTTATTTAAGAAAAAAAAGCCAAACACACGATTTCATTTTTACTGCGCCAATTTTTCCGTAACGTGCCTCAAACTAGACGTTGTTTACTTTCGTGACGTCATCGCTCTAACGTCGTTAAATTTAGCGGATTTTTTAATAAAATAAACGTATTTTGTCACTGTGTTAATGTTTTATTATCTGTAAAATTGCCAAAAAAAATACACTTACGATTATTTCAGACTTTTACACATAGTGGAAAGTGCAGAAAAGCGATACGAAGGAAACAATCGGCGGTTTCCAAAACGAATCGGCAACGTTATCGTCGCCATTTTGTTTTTGTGTATTTGAGTAATGGGGTTCGTCCTATGTTCACGTCTCGAGACGTAGACCTGGTCTCATGTCTACGGCGCATTGACCAATGAAATCCTGAGAATTTTCTTTGCAGTATGACAAAGCTCCGTATCAACTTGAAGCGTGTTGATAAATCTCCGTATTAACTATGAGCATGGTGATATATCTCCATATCAACTATATGCATGGTGATATATCTCCATATCAACTATATGCATGATGATATATCTCCATATCATCTATATGCATGTTGATATATCTCCGTATCAACTTAAAGCATGTTGATAAATCTCCGTATCAACTATATGCATGGTGATATATCTCCATATCAACTATATGCATGGTGATATATCTCCATATCAACTATATGCATGGTGATATATCTGATTCTCCATATCATCTATATGCACGTTGATATATAGCTCCGTATCAACTATATCTCCATATTACCTATGTGCATGTTGATATTTCTCCATATCTACGGAAGCGTATTCGTGCCTCGTCTTGTTGGGTTATATCAGGGAGTAAGTATACTTACTCCCTGGTTATATTGAATTTAACTCGAGACGTTATGATATATATCTATAAATCGATATATTTATGTCGACAAAATACGATGTATTTCAATAAATGCAAAACAAGTACGTTGAAATGGTTCTTTATTTTACAATAAATCGTTTTTAGTGAACTTGACATTTTTTTCTTTTCTTTATATCGCGTTGAAACAAAAGAAATAAAAATATATCAGTATAAAGGTACTAGACGTAATGAGTATTATCTGTATAACACGAAATATTTATCTGATAAACACGAGATATTTAGTTCAAGTTATGTACAATGCGATGTAAAGATTAATTACATCAAATTTACACAGGAATAAATAGCCTATTCATTAATAAGAGATTATTAGTTCACTGGATATATATATGACTTAATTGCAGATATTGGTCTGGGCAGATTAGGCCGATTAAAAGGCCCATTGCGGGGTGGGGATAGCTGGAAAGGGTCTCATAACAGGATAACAGCAAATTGAATTAAATGATGACAAATAACAATGAAGTTACACAGTGAAGTAAGAAGTCTCTTCTTACTTCACTGAGTTACAATACTAAAATCAGTTTACGGTAAATAACGTCAAATAGCACTCCTAAATTGTACATTTTACGATAGGTGTTGGAGGTGCAAAGAGAGGGGTTGGGAACAAGATAAATAAATAACAGATAACATTAAATTCACCAGTAATAGATAACTATTAATATTATTTTAAAATAGCAGATAACAAGGTATACATTTTACCAATTACAGCATAAAACAACAGTTGTGTTACACTTGTTACAATCACGTGCTGCTTCTCACAAGCAAAACGTAAGACATGAACATATGTATATTGTACAAAATCTCCCCAACATTAGTGGCAATTTCAACCATGCATTTCCCCACTGGCCCATACATGTGATAATTTCATGACCACAATCTGGGAGTTTAGTGATTTTTTTTAAGGGAGATTCATGCAAAAATCTGGGAGTTTTTTTTCGCGGGCTATTTTTAGCGCGCGAGCAGTATTTTTTTACCCAAATTCCATAAACGAATACCTAAAAATACACTTTTAAACAAGTTTCTTCATTGATTTCAGGGGAGATAACAATTTTTAAACAATTTCATCTTCATGCTTTTTTTCATTTTCTTGATAAACATCTGGTATGATAATTAAATAATTATATCATGGTCTAGACTCTGAGTCTCTGAAATAAGAATCAAGTGCCATCTCTTGAACACAGCCCTAACTTTAACAAAGTGAACTTTCACTAACTGTCCTGAACTTACTTGCATACACCCTTACAAGGAACAAAAGCAACCAACATCAATCAAGGAACCCTTTTTGTAAAAAGTAAAATCCTAAATCAACTATACAAACATCGAACAAGAGCAACGTACGTCAATCACGGAACTCCTTTTGAAGTAAAATCTTTATAAAATTCATTAATTAAATCAAACATAGTCACCAAATTCACGCGGACAGTCTACTTTCGATTGCGCTATCCAATAATTACTGCGTCACCTTTAACAAACATTCATTTTCCACTTCTTAATAAATGATACCGGCAATTTGTTTCAAGCTGTATCGAGCCTGTTTAATTACAGACATCATTAAAGACTTCATAAGTGTGCTGTTAATCCTTTGATAAGAACAATTAAGCCAATAAACTGTTTGCAAATAACACTTTCCCCCAGGCTATCGATCCTGGTCAAATCCAGTTACACAACACGTCAACTAACGGTGTCGCGAGTCGCGAGACAATTGACATGTCGCCAGCACTTAGATATCTCCGCCCTATTGTTGATGTCGGAGTATATTGACAATATTTTATATAACATAGTTGCACGTGCTAAGCACGTGCTTTATACACGCGCTGTTGTTTGTCGGAGGTATCGTTCTGGTTTGATTGGTTGAAATGGATAAATGATTGACAACTGGCGACATGTTAATTGACATGTCGCCAGTACTTAGATATCTCCGCCCTATTGTTGATGTCGGAGTATATTGACAATAGGTTATATTATAATACAGTTGCACGTGCTTTATTATACTGTTGCAAGTGCTATTGTTTGTCGAAGGTTTAGTATTGGTTTGATCGGTTAAAATGGATAAATGATTGACATCTGGCGACATGCTAATAGGGGGCAGACAACATTTTTTTCTCCGTTTCAGATTAGCGGATTGCCCTGGATTCAACTATCTCCCTCTGTACAAGTTAGTCACACACCTGAAAAAGAAATTGCACACCAGTGAATCTACAACACCTACTGCTTTACAAAACTGATATAAGAAACATTCAACCACAGCTCTTACAACATAGTATCACTGACACACTCAATCTGTCTAACGAAGTTTCGAAAACTGTTGCTGTCCAAGTCGATGATGACATTTGTCAAGATAGGCGCCAATTATAGGACGAAGTGCTGCATTTATTCTTGCTGTCAACTTGAAGTACCACCTATAAATCAATACCAATATACCCACCATCCATTTATAAAAAGTTCCAGTATTTCAAGCTGTGTGTTGACATTTTTCACAAAGCCTCAGTTTCGCACTTCAACCCTATTCAGTACTATGGGAATCAGTCAGGGTGTCAGGGAAGCTTGTCAGATTGTTTCTAAAACCCCATTCTCACCAGTCATAACAGAAATAAACATAGACAAATTAAATGTTTTCAAGAAGAGATAAGAATTCAATTAATATTCATATTTACCACTTATTTCAGATTTTCACCGGGGCCAATACGAAACTGATGCTAAAACTGTTGTCTGCTACCATAGTCCATAACCCACTAAAATAGGATACTGTGAAAAATGAAGATTAGTGTAAAAGGTAAAGAAGTATTCCGTATCATTCAAACTCGATTTTTGTAGCGTTCAGCTAGTATCAATTTTGATTTTAGCGGTATTTTTGGCATTATTGAGCTCGTATTAGCTACTATAATCAGGTATGGTACCACCAATTTGGAAGAATTTGTTAAAAAATCAATTCTGGCATGAACATCGACATAAATTGGCATATTCGTCGTTCTAATTGTACCTAAAATGCATATTTTATTAATGTCCATTGACTGTTCTAATCATTTGATCTATTTAATATGGTGTATTGACAAGAAATGCCATTTGGTACAGATAGTGTAAAAGTTTAAAAAAAACATCTCTGACTTTTGTGGCTTTCGGACTATTGTCCTTGGTATTCACAAGACCATATCTCGGCAAATACTCAATCGATTTACGTGAAGTATGGTTTTTAAGCTTGTTATGAAAATGACAACACAAACTCCTCATTTAAGAAACATCTGAAAATGTTTTCTTTTCTTGTAGGTTTACCACCACTAATTACATGTAAACCTCCGAGGTGTCGAATGTATTTCCTATAATAAAAAGTAATCCCCTCCTTTTTTGATTGAAACGGGCATTATAAGTAGGGGAAAATTGCTCATTTCTATTCGATTTTGTGGTTGTAGGTATAAGAAGCGTATTAATAGGTTTTACTGGATCACTGATGAACATTTCGACTCTACGCTTACACTTTGTGAGCAATGAAAATAGTCAATCAATGAAAACAGCTGTACCGTTGACATGTTTAGTAAACAAACAAGAACTTTCTTACAGGTCTTGTGAGCCCACCTTTTCTGGTGATTTTTTGAGTGGAACATTAGTTTTCTATATGAACATTACACTGCTGCATTATCCATACTTGAGTTGAATTTGCAGCAAATCATTAATATGTGACACTTTAACATTGGTGTCTATGGGGAAAATAATTAGTGGTTTCATATGAACTTCACACCGTTTGATTACTTCCGGTAAGACTGGCTACCGGTAAAAGACGGTTGATTTGTCGGGACTTACCGGCCTCGGGAAAAAGGTGTTAACTTCAAAATTGATTCTTCAGTTTAACAAATATATATATAATTTGGCGTGTAGATATAATTATGTTTAAATAAAGGATTGTAGTAAACATTAAAAAATAATTTCATTTTAGTTTTATGTTATTAGCTAATAGGAGTGTATTTCCATGAAATTGAAAAGCCGGGCTCTGTTTTAGAAACGCAGTGCTTGTTTGTTAACCATTATTACAAACTAATTATGAAATTTTAATAATACATTTTACATACGAGGAAAATAAACCATTTTAAATACGATTTTAAAAAACTGTTTTTATATTTTCATTTTTGTAAATAAAATTATGTGTATATTTAGACTAGGTATATTTAGACTAGGTACAATGCAGTTGGGTATAGTTATCACTTATAAACGCCGGGTTAGTCATTAAATCATTATAACAAACTTATTAAAATATTTTAAATGTATTTGTTGCAATATGTATGCAATTTAAAACATCATTAGTACTATACCTAACATAATAAGAGGGCCAAGATAGCCCTGAATATCTCACCTGGGTTCTTCTCAAATATGGAAACGGTGCCCCCTCTCCCTTCAAGAGTGGGGCCAGATTATACCCCTTGATAGAGGACCACAGTTACAACTGAAGCTACAATAGTCTGTGTTGTAAGATGAATATGTGTTTGAAGTTTCGTGAACATAAGTCAAATACTTCTTAGGTTATGGCCAGTTATGAGCCTGGTTATGTTTCAGGTTTTATTAAAGTGGCAATAACTCTATCAAAATGAAGGTCGGAGTTATTGGACATGTGTAACAGCATTCCTTTGTAGTTTAAGATGAAGATGTGTGTGAAGTTTCATGAACATAGGTCAAATACTGTTCAAGTTATGACCAAGGTTAGGTTGTAGGTTAAAGTGTGACGGACGGCGACGGACAACAGACGACGGACAAGGTATTATTTCCTCAACATCCGATGATCGTGTAGATGTGAAGTTGTCAGGCTATCTGACGTATTGTTAATTTTCCCATGCTGTGTATTAATCAATGCTGATTTTGTTTATACCAACAAATCAGCCATAAATAATCATTCCACCATGTCAAGATCCTGCAAAAATGACATAAACTTTCCTGTTATTAGTTTACTGAAGCTGTGGGATTTCCCCCATGCTAAATTAATAGAATTTATCATGGGAAAACTTCACTGTAGGTCAGTACTTTGACTTCTGACCAGATTCTAGCACGTGTAACCAAGCAGTGACTAAAAGAGGCCGTCAACTGATTGCTGTAGTTCGTTTAGAAAGTCCAGCTCATTCTACAACACGCAGCGCAGTATTATCCTTTGTTGCCCTAGTAGTCAATATTCAGCAACAATTGTTTCCCAAATCATGTAAATGTGTTGCACTGAATATATTATACTGGAGGTAATGTTCCTCAACATCCAATGATAGTGTAGACATGAACTTATCAGGCTATTTGAAGTTATATGAATTCTCCCACGCTGTGTATTAATGACGATTTTGTTTATATCAACAAATCAGTCATTAATACTCGTTCTAAATAAATAGAATGTGTCATTCATAGGATGGTTCGCTATCTTTCCAAGCGTTGTTTCATTCCATCATGTCAAGATCCTTCCAAAATGGCTTCTTTCCTCTGCACCAACATTCTTTAGAGATGACAGTAAAGAAATAAACTTTCCTGCTATAAATTAACTGAAGCTGATTCTCCAATGATGATTACAAATGCTGATTTTGTTTATAATGACAAATCAGTCATAGATAATCATTCTAAATTAATAGAATTTATCATGGGTAAACTTCACTATAGGTCAGTTGCAATTGCTGTATTTCGTTACAGTTTTGTTTTTGGGGATTTTTTTTCTTCTGTTGATCATATTCCCAATTCTAAAACACATCTTTTTTTTCTCAATTTCGAGCTGTTGTTTTTGTTAAATGTTGTTTTAAATCATTTACAGCACATGCTAGGCTATATATGACAGTTGATTTTAATCGAGGTGGAGACAGACCACCTACTTTTCCTGGGACTGTGGTAAAATTAGTACTGGATACATACTGCCATTCGTTGGAATCAACACTTTCTCAAGCTGAGCTACAAACAGCGAGGCGAAACTCTGTCTAAAAGCAGCGTCTTTACCATCCCGGTCACAGAAGCACCTACCAATTTTACGACTAAAACCTGCAACTGAAACAAGAAATGTGTTTATATTGAGTACGAAACACTTTTTGATCTTGGTTTACATTATTTTGTTGTTTTTAGCTCTACTGATCAGAGATCAGCAGAGCTTATGCCGTGGTGCGGCGTCCGTCGTCCGTCCGTCTGTCCGTCTGTCCGTCTGTCCGTAAACTTTTATTTGTAGCGACAACTCCTCTGAAACTACTTGATGGATATTCATGAAACTTTACAGAAATGTTGCCCATAAAGTCTAGTTGATCCTAGCAAAAATTCATGTTGATGTGAAATCCAAGATGGCCGCCAAAGCTAAAAATAGAGTTTTAAAATACAAGTTTGTAGCGACTACTTCTTGAAAACTATAAGTGATATTGATATGGGACTTTTTCTAAAATGATCAGCATGACATGATGTTGATCCTTGTCAAAAATCGTTTTGATTCAACGTTAAACATGGCTGCCAGCGGCCATCTTTGTTTACATAGAGTTATATAGTAAAACCTTTTAGCGACTACTCTTCTGAAACTACTTGGCGGATTGTCATGAAACTTTACAGGAATGTTGCTCTTGATGTCTAATTGATCCTAGCAAAATTTCAGATCTGCCAGAAATTCAAGATGGCCGTCACAGCTAAAAATAGATTTTTAAAAAATAAGTTTGTAGCGACTACTTCTTGAAAACTATAAGTGATATTGATATTGGACTTTTTCTAAAATGATCAGCATGACATGATGTTGATCCTTGTCGAAAATTATTTTGATTCGACATTAAATATGGCTGCCAGTGGCCATCTTTGGTTACATAGAGTTATATAGTAAAAACTTGTAGCGACTACTCCTCTGAAACTACTTGACGGATGTTCATGAAACTTCACAGGAATGTTGCTCTTGATATCTAGTTGATCCTAGAAAAATTTCAGGTCGGCCGGAAATTCAAGATGGCCGCCACAACTAAAAATAGATTTAAAATAAATAAGTTTGTAGCGACTACTTCTTCAAAACTATTAGAGTTATTGATATGGGGCTTTTTCTAAAATGATCAGTATGACATGATGTTGGTCCTTGTCGAAAATCGTTTTGATTTGACGTTAAACATGGCTGCCAGCGGCCATCTTTGTTTATATAGTTATATAATGAAAACTTGTAGCGACTACTCCTCTGAAACTACTTGACGGATTTTCATGAAACTTCACAGGAATGTTGCTCTGAATGTCTTATTGATCCTAGCAAAATGTCAGGTTGGCCGGAAATTCAAAATGGCCGCCACGGTTAAAAATAGATTTTCAAAAAACAAGTCTGTAGCGACTACTTCCTGAAATCAAAATCAATCAGTAGAGCTGCAAGGTCATTGACCTCTTGTTTCTAAATATGTTCAATGATCAAAATTCCATTGGAATAAAAAGCAATAATATAAAGTTTACCTTTTGAAATGTCGAGTTTTTCACACAATTCCGTGGGGACGGGGCAGTGTTCATCTCACGCCGTGAGGTATCGCATGCATGCTGGATTTATGCTGTTTTCCCTGGCTGAATCCGTGTAGCATAGCGTAGCGAAGAAATCAAAAGCAGGCCGGGTGACCAGGTTACAATAAAGCGTCTTAAAATAGTATGACACCTCGAAACGAGGTCATACCGAAAAACAAATACGATCGATGATTGGTCAAAGTCAGTTTTTAGCTCGACTATTCGAAGAATAAGAGAGCTTATGTAATCACCGCGGGGTCGGCGTCAGCGTCGGCGTTGACGTCGGCGTCGGCGTCCAACATCAAGGTTTGCATGTAAGCTGTGTTTACAAGTCCATATCTCTTACATTTCTTGTCCTAGCACAACCAAATTTGGCCATGGGCTTCCTTATAGCATTATCTTAAGGGCTGCATAAGCAATTTTGGTTCCTGTAACCCATGGACTCCCATGGAACCCAAATTATGATAGCCCATAAAATGTGTCCCATTTCACATCAAATTTTGCGTGTAAGCTGTTTTACAAGTCTATATCTCTTACAATTCTTACCCTAGCACAACCAAATTTGGCCATTAGCTTCCTTATAGCATTATCTTAAGGTCTGCTTAAGTAATTTTGGTTCCTGTATCCCCTGGGCTCCCATGGAACCCAAATTCTGATAGCCCTTAAAATGTGTCTGTTTTACATCAAATTTTGCGTGTAAGCTGTTTTTACAGGTCTATATCTCTTACATTTCTTGTCCTAGATGAACTAAATTTTGGAATTGGTTTCCTTATAGTATGTTGTAAAGGGTTGGATAAGTAATTTTGTCTTCTGCAAATTCTGGGCTCCCATGGAACCCAAATTGTGATGGCCCATAAAATGTGCAATAAAGGCAGATCTAGGTTTGCATGTAAGCATGTATATATCTATAATTTTGGTTTGGGATTTCTTATAGCATTATGCATCTTATATATCTATAATTTTGGTTTGGGATTTCTTATAGCATTATGCATCTTATTCATACTTCACCCATATTGGGGCATGGGCTCCCTCCTCCCCTACCCCCCTCCCGCCCCCACTCCCACACCCCCCTTTTTTTTTTAGCTTTTTTTCTTTCTTCATATTTCTTTGTTGTTTTAGTCAATTCTTACACATATATGTTGCCTCCTCCCCCGCCCCCCCCCCACCCAACCCACTCATGCCTCTCTCCCCCCCCCCCCCCGCTTGCCCCACCCCCCCATTTGAAACTCTTTTTTTTTTTTTTTTTTTTTCATATTTCTGTGTTGCCTTTGTCAATTCTTAAAAATGTTGCCCCCTTCCCCACCCTACCCCCGTCCCACCACCCGCCTCCCATCCCCGCCACTCCCATCCCCCCGCCCCCACCACACACTCGAAACTATATATATATATTTTTTTATTATTTTTTTTACATATTTCTGTGTTGTTTTGGTCAATTCTTACACATACCTATGTTGCCGCACTCCCTCAACCCCCTCACCACCCCCCAACCCCCCCACAATCCCCATCCCCACTTGATTTCTTTGATTTTTTTTGGCATATTTCTGTGTTGCCTTTGTCAATTCTCAAACATGTTGCCCCCTTCCCTCCCCCACCACCCCACCCCACCCCAGCCTCCCCTCCCCTCCCCCGCCACTCCCATCCCCCCGCCCCCACCACACACTCGAAACTAGATTTTTTTTTTTTTACATATGTCTGTGTTGTTTTGGTCAATTCTTACACATACCTATGTTGCCGCACCCCCTCAACCCCCCTCCCCCCTCCACCCCACCCCCACGCTCGAAACTGGAATATTTTTATTTAATGTTTATTGTTTTTTACATATATCTGTGTTGTTTTTGTCAATTCTTACACATAGCTATCTTGCCCCCCCTCACACCAATCGATTTTTTTATTTTTTTATTTTGTTTTACCATATTTCTGTGTTGTTTTGGTCAATTCGTACACCGCTTCTTACACATATATGTTGCCCTCCCCACCCCCCGCCTCTACCCCATCCCCACTCAAAACTCGATTTTTAAATTATTTTTTTTTACATATTTTTGTGTTGTTTTGGTGAATTCTTACATAGCTTCTTGCACATATATGTTGCCCTCACCACCCCCACTCCCCGCAACATCCACCCCGCCTCTCTCCCACCCCCAGCCTGCACCCCACTCAAAACTCGATTTTTTTTATTTATTTTTTTACATATTTCTGTGTAGTTTTGGTCAATTCTTACACATAGTTATGTTGTGCCCCCAACCCCACCCCACATTGTTGTAGCCTTGTTTTCTGATGGTATATACAGGTATAAATTTATTATTCTCTGAAAAATCGAATAGTCGAGCTGCGCTGTTCTCCGACAGCTCTTGTTAATTCCTAAAATGGTTGCGTTTATTCTTTGTCTTCAGTTGTGTTTGTTATGCCCTTAATGATTTATTCTCTTGTTACTCTGCCTTCTGTAGTCATTGAGTGCTTGCTTGGTTGCTTTCTAGGCCTAGAAACCTCAGGTAGCTTTTTTACAACATAACTTCATGCAAACGTTGACTTTTATTTGCGACCTAATCTGCCAAGGCGATATTTGCGAGTTAGACCTATACATCATACGGGATTGGCTGTCCGAGACTAGAATTACACGTAACAAAGCGTAGAAATCAGAAACAGGCCGGATGACCGGGGCTTATCATTACGGTGTAAGTTTGATTTAATTAAAACATGACGTTAACTCAAATTGTTTTATCCTTTTTGAGATTTTTAAATCGACATATTTATATCAAATAAGCGACAAATTGTACATAGCTTGAAATAAATATCTTGTGTAATACAGATAATACTCATTACGTCGAATACCTTTATATCGATATATTTATATTTGTTTTGTTTTGTTTCAACGCGATATAAAGAAAAAAACAAAATGTCAAGTTCTCTAAAAACGATTTATTGTAAAATAAAGAACCATTTCAACGTATTTGTTTTGCATTCATTGAATTTCATCGTGTTTTGTCGACATACGTATATCGATTTATAGATATATATCCTAACAACTCGAGTTATTTAAACTGAAAAATTCAATATAACCCAACAAGACGAGGCACGAATACGCTTCCGTACCTATCAACTATATCTCCATATGTTGATATATCTCCATATCCACTAAATGCATGCTGATATATCTCCATATCCACTAAATGCATGTTGATATATCTCCATATCAACTTTAAGCATGTTGATATACAGTTGATACGGAGATTGATCACCATGCATAAAGTTGATACTGAGATATATCACCATGCATAAAGTTGATATGGCGATATATCAACATGCATACAGTTGATACTGAGATATATCAACATGCATACAGTTGATACTGAGATATATCACCATGCATAAAGTTGATACGGAGATATATCAACATGCATAAAGTTGATACGGAGATTGATCACCATGCATAAAGTTGATACGGAGATATATCAACATGCATAAAGTTGATACTGAGATATATCACCATGCATAAAGTTGATACGGAGATATATCAACATGCATAAAGTTGATACTGAGATATATCACCATGCATAAAGTTGATACGGAGATATATCAACATGCATAAAGTTGATACGGAGATTGATCACCATGCATAAAGTTGATACGGAGATATATCACCATGCATAAAGTTGATACGGAGATATATCAACATGCATACAGTTGATACTGAGATATATCACCATGCATAAAGTTGATACTGAGATATATCACCATGCATAAAGTTGATATGGCGATATATCAACATGCATACAGTTGATACTGAGATATATCACCATGCATAAAGTTGATACGGAGATATATCAACATGCATAAAGTTGATACGGAGATTGATCACCATGCATAAAGTTGATACGGAGATATATCAACATGCATAAAGTTGATACTGAGATATATCACCATGCATAAAGTTGATACGGAGATATATCAACATGCATAAAGTTGATACTGAGATATATCACCATGCATAAAGTTGATACGGAGATATATCAACATGCATAAAGTTGATACGGAGATTGATCACCATGCATAAAGTTGATACGGAGATATATCAACATGCATAAAGTTGATACGGAGATTGATCACCATGCATAAAGTTGATACGGAGATATATCAACATGCATAAAGTTGATACTGAGATATATCACCATGCATAAAGTTGATACGGAGATATATCAACATGCATAAAGTTGATACGGAGATTGATCACCATGCATAAAGTTGATACGGAGATATATCAACATGCATAAAGTTGATACTGAGATATATCACCATGCATCAAGTTGATACGGAGATATATCAACATGCATAAAGTTGATACGGAGATTGATCACCATGCATAAAGTTGATACGGAGATATATCAACATGCATAAAGTTGATACTGAGATATATCACCATGCATAAAGTTGATACGGAGATATATCAACATGCATAAAGTTGATACGGAGATTGATCACCATGCATAAAGTTGATACGGAGATATATCAACATGCATAAAGTTGATACGGAGATTGATCACCATGCATAAAGTTGATACGGAGATATATCAACATGCATAAAGTTGATACGGATATTGATCACCATGCATAAAGTTGATACGGAGATATATCAACATGCATAAAGTTGATACGGAGATTGATCACCATGCATAAAGTTGATACGGAGATATATCAACATGCATAAAGTTGATACGGAGATTGATCACCATGCATAAAGTTGATACGGAGATATATCAACATGCATAAAGTTGATACGGAGATTGATCACCATGCATAAAGTTCATATGGAGATTTGTCATACTGCAAAGAAAATTCTCAGGATTTCATTGGTCAATGCGCCGTAGACATGAGCCCATGTCTACGTCTCGAGACGTGAACATAGGACGAATTCCCCGTAGGTACCCCATTACTCAAATACACAAAAACAAAATGGCGACGATAACGTTGCCGATTCGTTTTTGAAACCGCCGATTGTTTCCTTTCTATCGCTTTTCTGCGCTTTCCACTATGTGTAAAAGTCTGAAATAATCGTAAGTGTATTTTTTTGGCAATTTTACAGATAATAAAATATTAACATACAGTGGGAACGCCAGGAACTAATTATTCAGCTTTTTTGATCATTTTGATTCTTCGCGACAGGGATTATTTTTTTAGTGTTTGCCGGACTATTTCATTAAAAAAAACACAAAACGCCGCCATTTTCTTTTTGTAAAAACGTCGATTCAGACCGCAGTTATCAATTTTATGCGTACCCATTTTACAGGAGTGAACGCTTTTTGTAAAATGTCAGTTTTGGATTACGTCATCAATACGTAGAATGTGTTTACACGTTGGTAAACGTTGAAGCCACTGAGTTTTGATAGTTTATCTGATGCAGAGTGTTCACACTGGGATAAACGATTGGAAATATACACATAATGAAGGAAACAGTTGACTGTCTTAGAACTCTGCTGGCAAATAACACGTAAGTTCAAATGTGTACATGTACAACTCTTTTTTTGGTTTGTTTATGCAGTGTTTTCTTGAAATTTGCCAAGCACATCGATGGTGTTAATGTTGACAAACTGTGTAAATAGTAAACATAACTGGATCAGCCGTGACAGTTGTTGATTTCATTGAATTATTCATATGATTCCTCTCTCAGAATCATTCTTGTTTGTATAACAAGACCTGTAGGCATGAGGCCCTTCCAGGGGTGGTCCATGTTCCCTTGTTCCCTGACAATACGACCCGGTGATCCCCAAAAGTTTTGCTTTGTTCCCCAAAAATATGTTCCATTGTTTCCCAAAACCGCTGGGAGACCCCCAGCCCTGAACACTGTGAAGGGGTACACCTTATGGTATGCCTCTAATGGCCAGTGTCAAACCCCACATATGCTGCATGGCCATGGGACACAGCAATTCCTAAACCACATCCCTGCCACCCCCTTCTCTACATTTACCCACAGGCAGCTGACGCATACCCTCCCCATGGACTTTTTACCCTTCTTTGAAGCGGCCTGTAAAAGGCCCATTCTCCGCGCTCATTTCTTTTAAAAGTATGCAGACTTCCCCACTTTTTAAACTTACCTTGGAAATTTCATTCCCCATTTATGTATTCCACCCCCAATTAAGAGCAAAAGGCCCCTTCCCCAAAACTGGTTAAAAGGCCCTGCTGCCCCCACCACTATCCCCAACCCCCTTCCCCTCTCTTCTACGTCCCTCCTGCATATTTTCTCTACAAACCCTACTTAAAATGTGTTCAATGAAATGCTAAATACTGCAACACTTGGTTTTCAATTAAAAATAAAATATACACTACATCCCAGTTAAAGTGATCTGTGTACCATGAACAGGGTTTTTTTACCTTGTGTAACAGAGACACCTCTAAAAGGCCTCTTTCCCAATTGAGAACTTGACTGTTTGTTCCCCAATTGTGGCAGAAATATTTGCCAATCAGAAAGCAGCATTGTCTCAGAATTTGAGAAAAAACATTAATTCTGCACCATGTTTTTGTCTGTGGAATCAGTTCTGACTGAGAAACAAGTTCTGACTGAGAAACAGTAATTATAATAACTGTTGGCTGAAAATATAAATAAAGCATAGTATTGTCAAATTTACTTAATTGGTAAAATCTTACATCTTTCCCAAAATGAGAAATAAGCTCGTCTTTTTCCCCCAACATGGACAGGCCTGGGCCTCTTCCCAATTTTGTGGAAAAAAGCCCTGATGAACACATTTTCTAAGTAACAGTACATAGAAATAAGAATTGAATGCATAGATCTATCTAATTATTATTTAATTTCAGCGAAATTGTTCAGATCCAAATGAAATTTGGCAATTGCGTTTATACACTGTGTCATTATTTTTTTTCATAGGGAGACATCAATCTCACAGACATGATGCCTGCATCTTACATATTCTGATCTGAAATGCGACTCTTGGTTGGATGAGGTGAGGTTGGAGGAGCTCACAAAAACAAGATGGATTTCATAGAGGTTTGTAAGCAGAACGTATTTGTATGGTGTGGCAGCATTTCACATCAATGCCAAAAAATAAATAAAATAACAATAATTAGATAAATCTAGTTAAAACACCTGGAAACCTTACCTTGAAAGGTGGAACTGAGAGACAGTATTAAAGCATGAAAAGGATCTAAAACAATACATACGTTCTCAGTATTAAAAAACAACAACATTTGGTAATCTTTTTCAGTAAATTTTATATTGACTAAGACCGAATTAAATATACAGGTCTGTGTTTACTGTATTGAACCAGACCAACTCCCTTAATACACTGCTGACTCCTCTTTTTATTGGGAATGAAATAATAATCAGTTATTGTGAGGCAAAAAAACAATATAATCTGTTTTAATATGTTTAAGCCTGCAGCCAGTCAGATTTTTCTTTATTTAATGTTCTTGTGGTCTAAATAAAATTCATGGAGTAAAAAAATGATAACAAGTAAATATTTGATACCAAATAAATATACTGGCCCACTTTTATTGACAATGATATGTAAACACAGGTTTAATTTTTATTTTATTTGGCCTGTATAGGTTCTATATAAAATACATATTTTGTATATTATTAAAAGTGATCAAGTTTTAGTATTTCAAGTACAGCAGATATTTAAGTTGTAATACTCAGTGTTTGCATTTTCTTTATTTTTCAGACAAGATGCTGCCATTTACACAACACAAGGTTATGGTATACTCCAAGTTTTGAACAATAAATTGAATGGATTATCTTGAACTACATCTACAGTTCTTGTTCTCAACACTAATTGACACTCAAATTTTTCACACAATGATCTGTGTATGCTGGTTTCCTCCCACATGCATTTAGCCTGTCATCCATGCCAATGAGAGTGATGTGAAAAGTAGTTTTGCTTATTTAATACTCAATAAAAAAACATTCATCATTCCATTTGAGACGTTGAAGTATACAGTTTTATTGAACTGACTGTTACGTGTACATATAACGGAGAATACATGTTGATGCTGAACTATGTTCAAAACCTGTGACACAACTTTAAAAAAACACAGCATAGGGTTGTAACTTGTTTTATTAACATATTAATTATGGACCTTAAAGGCACACACAGCAATCTTGATTTGTTGAAAAGCTAACAACTCGCAGCGTCCCATTAGTTTTTCTACATAATTCACATTTTTGCAATCATTAATATTAATACTAGAATAATGCAAAGCTAATAGTTATTATTATATTACTAAACTGTTGATAATATTGCACCAATAATTTATACATTTCACTCACAGCCATTACCAGTATGTATTATATGTTTGACATGCCTATTAAACAAATGATCACTTTTCCAGTTGAATGACTTATGAATTCATTAAACCTGAGTATATCCAACATTTAAACTACACTTGACCTCCCTATAATATATATATCTGTGCCAGTGGACATGGCAGACGCTTAGGGATCACTTTAAGCTCTGTCAGCTCTCATGTAAGATCCTCTATTACCTATGTTCATGAAACACACATTTTCGTCTTATTCTATGAACATATGTATAAAGTTCTTCCTTAGCAATTATTCAATGCTATTGACATGTCCAATATATATGAAAATAAATATGAATTTTATTTTGGCAAAGTTGTGGTTAGAGCATAATATTATGTACATTGAATATGAAAATGAAACGCATTACGTATTTGAATAGACGCCTATAGTCTTCCAGACCGCCTCCAATCCATTTAAAATAAAACAGGAATGATAAATGTCCTTGCTGACAAAAGCACATGAAAGACTTGTGTGTTAGGCCAGATAGAAAAATACCTGTGTTTCTGGTTATTCGGTTGAAAAAATTAGGGTAGGTAGGTAGGTATATTTTTTCTTTTCTTTTTCTTTTTTCTTTTTTTTTTCATGGATGTCAAAACTAATCGGATTCTATTTTGATATATTTAGCATCTTTGCTAGGGGCTTAATTAAGTTTTAATTCAAGAATACTTAAAACATGTTTGTTTTCAACAAATAACACGGAAATCTTCTTCTTCTTTTTTTTAATTTTTTTTTTTTTTTTTTTTTTATGATAAAAAACTAGGGTCGGCGCCAAAAAATAGGGACGGTCGGGTAACCAGAAACACAGGTATTTTTCTACCCGGCCTTATATATAATACATGATGCTGTTTTTCATGCTTTTCTCATTTTGGCGACCATCTTAAAATTTTAAGTACGTTAGAAAATTAAAAAATAGAAGAAGCTGCACAGTAACCGATTTATAAGTTAAATATAGTAAGGCCAAACAAAAAAATAGGTGTGTTTCCTATTGCATGCTCTAAAAAAATAGAGTCGGTAGGTAGGCATTTTTTTATTTTTTTTTGGAGCAAGATACTGTTAGATTCTACATGTATTTATATCATAAACCCCATTCAAGTTGATGATACAGCTAAAAGTTTCTCTGTGATGTCAGTTTACCTCGATATTTTGTGATAAATCATTGTTCGGAACAATATGTTTTTCATAAAAAGATTTAGGGTCGGCTTCTTAAAAATAGGGTCGGTCGGGCCACCGGAAACACACGTATTTTTTTTTTTTGCCTAATATATATAAGTAAATATATAATGTTAATAGCTCTTATTTATCCCATGTTGAGACGACACACAAGCTAGACCACGAGACAATATACGTTTTAATTGAATTGAATGTTGTTTAACGGCTCATCAACACAGTATAGGTTATTTAGAGCCGCCCCAGAGAGAGGGGAAGGAATACATAGAAATCTGGGAACCTGCCCTACTCTTGTTATCGAATAGATTCCTATGGTTCTTTAACGTGCTCGGAGGATAAACCGATACACGGGACCGCCCGGTTTACGTCCCCATCCGACGGACGAGACTAAGGGAAAGTGTCTTGGTCATCGCTAACCCGGCCGAATCCGAATTTTATTGGAAAAAATATTCTACAAAAGGATACTAAGTTTAGGGTTATTACCCTCGCGAGCCTATCTACCCTATAGACTGCAGGGTTCCGTCCATCCCTTACTGATTGATACTAATATAGTTTCATAAAGGATGGTAGGTGTCATTGGCGTAGCTCTGTGTAAGCACGGTACGCCCGACCCTACGCCTAACTCGGAAATCGAAAACGTAAAAAGTCCAAAAATATTTTCAGGTACTTGTGTGTACAAGTTTACCTTTATCTTCCGTTTTATAACTCTGAAATATACGTCAGAACGCGCATTGTAACATAATACGGGTAGCATGACCCCGAACCCCACTAGGATAAGTTAAACGGAGTGAGGGCGGGAGGGACCCCGAACCCCACTGAGATGAGTTAAACTGTGTGTGGTGGCGGTGGGGCGGAGGGAGGGGAGGGGGTTTAGCAGGGTAGACATACATGTAAGAGGTCGATTGCCAATCATGTGTTCTTGGTATCTCAGATGTAAAGGCGCTGGCACGGTTTAATACACAGATTGTTTCGAAGATGCTATTTCACAGACTTTCCATAAAGAGGCATCGGTTACACAGTGGAAAAGGCGTTGAACCTAAGGAGCTGGAGCCCTGGTGATGGCATGTCTAACGGGACTATTCCCCCATCTTACTTCCCTCTGCGGTCGCTGTTCAAATCAATAAAGCCCTAGTTCATATTATATTTGCGTCGACAATCCAAATGGCCTTTAAAATACATTTAAAATCATAGTTCGCATTCTAGATTAATTTTGTCTCTTTAAAAAAAATGTGCTGGGTGGGGGTCGGGGCGGGGGTGGATGGGTCGAAAGAATAATAGCCAATGATACTTTTTTTAAAGGGCTCTTCGACCAAAATAAATCAATAAAAACACACGTCCTTTCGAAGATTTAAAAAATTGTCCGCGTACACCTTTTCACCCTGTGATTATAATAAGTACTTGTAGCATTGTGACGTCACAATTCTGTGTTGGAATGTGGTCTTCGGGGAAACACGGTATTGATTTGTTGGCAATATTTTCAATAACAATCGAATTTAAAATATATCATGTTAGCATAAATATTTTGTCTATTATCGACTGTCTGTTCACTACAATATATCAGGTAATTTCAGAATGTATCACACACAGAGCTGACCGATGTATTGCATGCCGTATTCCATGCCGTGTAACAAAACTACACAAAAACAACGTTCGAAACGCTTGCGTCAAACAGTGACCAAACGTTTTTTTGGGTAGAAAAAAGTACTTTTTTCAAATTCGCTTGAAAATTCACATACTGCCAGAGGAAGGATTAAACCCATCGTTCATGTTCTTGTCTTTTTTCTCGCTGTTAAAATTTTCATACAAATCGAGATACAAAATAAAAAAATTGAAGTCGATCGATAAACAGCTGACATTTTGCTCTTTCGCATGATTGTTGACTGAAATAATTTTCACAATAACACAACATAGACCTAAATTTATTTTTAAAAGTAGGCCATGAAAATGATGGTTATTTTATACGGAAATGGCTTGTATAAATTATGTTTTAATTGTAGTGATAAAAATATGATTCTGAAAGTTTTTTGTATGAAGCACACGGTTGAAGAGAGTCTCACTTTTCTGTGTGTAATTTTATGAACGGTCATGAAACGTTTTTCTGGGTAGAAAAAAGTACTTTTTCCAAATTTTGATGAAATTTTACAGGCCTGTATAGGAAGACTTTTTCTTGACTTTAATGCTTTCGTCTTTTTTCTCGCTATAAGAACAAACTGTAATTATCAATTTGATTAAAAGCTAAAAGTTCACATAAATTTTCGAAACGATCGGTAATTTGTAAAAGCCTAGAAATCATATTTTTAATAAAAAAGAATCGACAAAACACGTAAAAACTTAAAATTCATTCTGTAACAAACGAATTGATGCATTTGTTCATGTGTGTCATCATTGTACATTGTCAGTTGAATACAGTTTACATCACTTGTGTCATTTTGACCGCCACCCTGAAATCTGCTCAAAACGCAGTTTGTTTACGTTTTTTGCGCGTGACGTTTTTAAGTAAATATCCCTCCGCGGCGGCTTGGCGCTCCTACTGATAGTGACAAAAAACGTTTATTTTATTAAAATATCCGCCAAATTTAACGACGTTAGAGCGATGACGTCACGATGGTAAACAACGTCTAGTTAGAGGCACGTTACGGAGAAATTGGCGCAATAAAAATGAAATCGTGTTTTTGGCTGTTTTTTTCTTAAATAAATGGTTACAACTTTGAAGTATGACAAATTCGTTATTAGGATTCTTGACAGGGAACATGGGCTCACATTACCTGCCTGGAAATATATATTCCCCCTCGCCTAACGGCTCGGGTGAATATAATTTCCAGGCAGGTAATGTGAGCCCATGTCCCGTGTCAAGAATCCTAATAACTAATATTGTCATACTGCAAAGAAAATTCTCAGGATATCATTGGTCAATGCGCCGTAGACATGAGCCCATGTCTACGTCTCGAAACGTGAACATAGGACGAATTCCCCGTACGTAAAAACAAAATGGGGACGATAACGTTGCCGATTCGTTTTGGAAACCGCCGACCGTTTCCTTCCTATCGCTTTTCTGCGCTTTCCAATGTGTGTAAAAGTCTGAAATAATCGTAAGTGTAATTTCTTTGGCAATTTTACAGATAATGAAACATTAACATAGTGACAAAATACGTTTATTTTATTAAAAAATTAGCCAAAATAAACGACGTTAGAGCGATGACGTCACGAAAGTAAACAATAATTACTCAAATACACAAATAACTAATAATATCAACTTTATGCATGTTGATATATCTCCGTATCAACTGTATGCATGTTGATATTATTAGTTATTAGGATTCTTGACAGGGGACATGGGCTCACATTGCCTGCCTGGAAATTATATTCACCCGAGCCTTTAGGCGAGGGGGAATATATATTTCCAGGCAGGGAATGTGAGCCCATGTTCCCTGTCAAGAATCCTAATAACGAATTTGTCATACTTCAAAGTTGTAACCATTTATTTAAGAAAAAAACAGCCAAAAACACGATTTCATTTTTATTGCGCCAATTTCTCCGTAACGTGCCTCTAACTAGACGTTGTTTACTTTCGTGACGTCAACGCTCTAACGTCGTTAAATTTGGCGGATATTTTAATAAAATAAACGTATTTTGTCACTATGTTAATGTTTTATTATCTGTAAAATTGCCAAAAAAATACACTTACGATTATTTCAGACTTTTACACACAGTCGAAAGCGCAGAAAAGCGATAGGAAGGAAACAATCGGCGGTTTCCAAAACGAATCGGCAACGTTATCGTCCCCATTTTGTTTTTGTGTATTTGAGTAATGGGGTACCTACGGGGAATTCGTCCTATGTTCACGTCTCGAGACGTAGACATGGGCTCATGTCTACGGCGCATTGACCAATGAAATCCTGAGAATTTTCTTTGCAGTATGACAAATCTCCATATGAACTTTATGCATGGTGATCAATCTCCGTATCAACTTTATGCATGGTGATATATCTCAGTATCAACTGTATGCATGTTGATATATCGCCATATCAACTTTATGCATGGTGATCAATCTCCGTATCAACTTTATGCATGTTAATATATCTCCGTATCAACTTTATGCATGTTGATATATATCCGTATCAGATGTATGCATGTTGATATATCTCCATATCAACTTTATGCATATTGATATATCTCCGTATCAACTGTATGCATGTTGATATATCTCCATATCAACTGTATGCATGTTGATATATCTCCGTATCAACTTTATGCATGGTGATATATCTCCGTATCAACTGTAAGCATGTTGATATATCTCCATATCAACTGTATGCATGTTGATATATCTCCGTATCAACTTTATGCATGGTGATCAATCTCCGTATCAACTTTATGCATGTTGATATATCTCAGTATCAACTGTATGCATGTTGATATATCGCCATATCAACTTTATGCATGGTGATCAATCTCCGTATCAACTTTATGCATGTTGATATATCTCCGTATCAACTTTAAGCATGTTGATATATCTCCGTATCAACTGTCAGCATGTTGATATATCTCCATATCAACTTGATGCATGTTGATATATCTCAGTATCAACTGTATGCATGTTGATATATCTCCATATCAACTGTATGCATGTTGATATATTTCCGTATCAACTTTATGCATGGTGATCAATCTCCGTATCAACTTTATGCATGTTGATATATCTCAGTATCAACTGTATGCATGTTGATATATCGCCATATCAACTTTATGCATGGTGATCAATCTCCGTATCAACTTTATGCATGTTGATATATCTCAGTATCAACTGTATGCATGTTGATATATCTCCGTACCAACTTTATGCATGGTGATCAATCTCTGTATCAACTTTATTCATGTTGATATATCTCCGTATCAACTTTAAGCATGTTGATATATCTCAGTATCAACTATATGCATGTTGATATATCTCCATATCAACTTTATGCATGTTGATATATCTCAGTATCAACTGTATGCATGTTGATATATCTCCGTATCAACTTTAAGCATGTTGAATATCTCCGGTCAACTTTATGCATGTTGATATATCTTCGTATCAACTTTTAGCATGGTGATATATCTCCATATCAACTTTATGCATGTTGATATATCTTCGTATCAACTTTAAGCATGTTGATATATCTCCAGATCAACTGTATGCATGTTGATATATCTTCGTATCAACTATATGCATGTTGATATATCTCCGTATCAACTTTATGCATGGTGATCAATCTCCGTATCAACTTTATATGCATGTTGATATATCTCCGTATCAACTTTAAGCATGTTAATATATCTTCGTATCAACTTTAAGCATGTTAATATATCTCCATATCAACTTTATGGATGTTGATTTATCTCCATATCAACTTTATGCATGTTGATATATCTCCGTATCAACTGTATGCATGTTGATATTATAGGTTATTGAATTTGTATGGCTAAATATTACTTGGAACGAGCTGTTTTGGCAAAGGACGACGAGCTTGCGAGTCGTCCTGCGCCAAAACAACGAGTTCCAAGTAATATTTAGCCATACAAATTCAATAACCTTTTTATTGTATACTTTGATATTGTTTTCGATCAATGTTAATTGTATGACTATTACTTTTCATTGTATTTGTGTTATTTTTATAGCTTTTGATGGAATTCCTATCTTGTCATTAAGTTTCATTTTGTGTGGATGATTATTTCGCGCGAAAACGACGTCGACGTCGGAAGACGTCATTAAAAACAACAAGCGATTTTCTAAAGTTTGTTTACCATTCGATAAAGTTAAAAACAGTGGGTGAGTGACCATTTCCATTTTTTTATCAATTTTTGCCACAAAAGGTTGAAAACCCCCCACGTATTTTGTTGTTGACACTATAGGAAGGATCCCGTTATTTTTATTTGAAAGTAGTTCCTTATTTCTATTTTGCGGCTCTTAGCAAGCACGAGCAAAAGTTCCCGTGCAATATCAATGTGTGCAATATCGTAGCATATTGCACACTTAGCTCAATGCAAACTAAACGGGACAATATGAAAGTATACAATAAATCTCCATATCAGCCTTATGCATGTTGATATATCTCCATATCAACTTTATGCATGTTGATATATCTCCGTATCAACTGTATGCATGTTGATATATCTCCGTATCAACTTTATGCATGATTGATATATCTTTGATATATCTCCGTATCAACTGTATGCATGTTGATATATCTCCATATCAACTTTATGCATGTTGATATTATTAGTTATTAGGATTCTTGACAGGGGACATGGGCTCACATTCCCTGCCTGGAAATTATATTCACCCGAGCCGTTAGGGAATGTGAGCCCATGTTCCCTGTCAAGAATCCTAATAACGAATTTGTCATACTTCAAAGTTGTAACCATTTATTCGAGAAAAAAAAGCCAAACACACGATTTCATTTTTATTGCGCCAATTTTTCCGTAACGTGCCTCAAACTAGACGTTGTTTACTTTCGTGACGTCATCGCTCTAACGTCGTTAAATTTAGCGGATTTTTTAATAAAATAAACGTATTTTTTCACTATGTTAATGTTTTATTATCTGTAAAATTGCCAAAAAAAATACACTTACGATTATTTCAGACTTTTACACACAGTGGAAAGCGCAGAAAAGCGATAGGAAGGAAACAATCGGCGGTTTTAAAAACGAATCGGCAACGTTATCGTCGCCATTTTGTTTTTGTGTATTTGAGTAATGGGGTTCGTCCCATGTTCACGTCTTGAGACGTAGACATGGGCTCATGTCTACGGCGCATTGACCAATGAAATCCTGAGAATTTTCTGTGCAGTATGACAAATCTCCGTATCAACTTTATGCATGTTGATATATCTCCGTATCAACTATATGCCTGCTGATATATCTCCGTATCAACTATATGCCTGCTGATATATCTCCGTATCAACTAGATGGCATGTTGATGTATCTCCGTAGCAACTATATGCATGTTGATATATCTCCGTAGCAACTATATGCCTGCTAATATATCTCCATATCAACTATATGCATGTTGATATATCTCCGTAGCAACTATATGCCTGCCAATATATCTCCATATCAACTATATGCATGTTGATAAATCTCCGTATCAACTATATGCCTGCTGATATATCTCCGTATCAACTATATGCCTGCTGATATATCTCCGTATCAACTATATGCCTGCTGGTATATCTCCGTATAAACTCTATGCATATTGATATATCTCCATGTCAAGTATATGCACACTAATATACATGCTTTTCATCGGATCGTGTTATTACAGGCGTTCGAGTTCCATTTACAATGCTTTTAATAAACATATACGAGCTATTGTGCTTGTTAGTGTACGTCCTTTTCAACGCACTGCACTGAACATCGACTACTGATGATTAATATGTAAACACACTGTCAGATCGTTAAAGTTATGCTTAACTTTATGCAAAACAGTGCGTGTAAATGCATATTAATTAACCTTTAAACATTTACTTTTCTGCAGATATTGTTCATGAACACATTTGCATCTGTTATCAGTTTGTGCAGATTATGTTTTGTTGATGTATTGAAATAAGGTACAACATCTACATAAACTATAAACCTGTCTCATCGTCAGCTGGTTTGATATCATTGTATCCAGGTCCAGTTTAAAAATAGTTTGCATGCGATTGATGAAGTTGAATAGTGTTTATATATATAAATATATATTTTATTCAAAGTGTCAAGGATAGTCCTATTGCTGTTCATGAATAAATAAGGTGAAATGAGATAGGAATCAATAAAGTGAATCACCGGAAAAGCCTGTTGCAAACGTTTAATATGCGGACATTTGAAGACGACTTTAAAGGGACTGGAGACGATCTGGAAGAATAATGGATGTCAGAATACTTACGAGTAAAACCATCATTATGTGTTTTAAATATTAACTGTATAGATGCACTAAACAACATTTCGGAACGCTGTGACCTACTTTGGATAAATTAAGTACTAAGTACATACGGAACACATATCTCATCGGTTTGGTCAATCAAAACATAGTCAAATCTGGACTTATTCAACATAGGGCTCGACACGCAGACCGTGGCCTTCTAGTCTTAGTAAGGTGGTCAGTTATACGGTCTTTTAGGGGTAGCTTACGGATAACGGGCACTATCATCTTTATATCTCACGCTTTTTCTCCCTGACCCCATTCTGAAAAAATAATAAATATTGTTACATACGTACTATTTGTGCCTACAATTGACCTCTGACGTGAACACATCCAAGGTAAACAAGCTTAAAATTCGTCTTGTGACATTTTTCAATCATGGTCTATTTTTAGCTCGACTGATCAGAGATCAGCAGAGCTTATGCCGTGGTGCGGCGTCCGTCGTCCGTCCGTCCGTCTGTCCTTACACTTTTTTTTGTAGCGACTACTCCTCTGAAACTACTAAATGGATTTTCATGAAACTTTACAGAAATGTTGCCCATGAAGTCTAGTTGATCCTAGCAAAAATTCATGTTGATGTGAAATCAAAGATGGCCGCCAGATCTAAAAATAGGTTTTTAAAAAACAAGTTTGTAGCGACTACTTCTTGAAAACTATAAGTGATATTGATATGGGACTTTTTCTAAAATGATCAGCATGACATGATGTTGGTCCTTGTCGGAAATCGTTTTGATTCGACGTTAAACATGGCTGCCAGCGGCCGTCTTTGTTTACATAGAGTTATATAATGAAAACTTGTAGCGACTACTCCTCTGAAACTACTTGACGGATTTTCATGAAATTTCACAGGAATGTTGCTCTTGATGTCTAATTGATCCTAGAAAAATTTCAGGTCGGCCGGAAATTCAAGATGGCCGCCATGGCTAAAAATATTTTTTCAAAATACAAGTTTGTAGCAACTACTCCTTAAAAACTATAAGTGATATTGATATGGGACTTTTTCTAAAATGATCAACATGATATGATGTTGGTCCTTGTCAAGAATTGTTTTGATTCAACGTTAAACATGGCTGCCAGCGGCCATCTTTGTTTACATAGAGTTATATAGTAAACACTTGTAGCGACTACTCCTTTGAAACTACTTGGCGGATTTTCATGAAACTTTACAGGAATGTTGCTCTTAATGTCTAATTGATCCTAGCAAAATTTTAGGTCGGCCAGAAATTCAAGATGGCCGCCACAGCTAAAAATAGATTTTTAAAAAAGAAGTTTGTAGCGACTACGTCTTGAAAACTATAAGTGATATTGATATGGGACTTTTTGTAAAATGATCAGCATGACATGATGGTTATCAGGGTTAAACATTATTTTGATTCGACGTTAAACATGGCTGCCAGTGGCCATCTTTGTTTACATAAAGTTATAGGATGAAAAATTGAAGCGACTACTCCTCTGAGACTACTTGACGGATTTTCATGAAACTTCACAGGATTGTTGCTCTTGATGTCTAATTGATCCTAGCAAAATTTCAGGTCGGCCGAAAATTCAAGATGGCTGCCATGGCTAAAAATAGATTTTCAAAATACAAGTTTGTAGCGACTACTTCTTAAAAACTATAAGTGATATTGATATGGGACTTTTTGTAAAATGATCAGCATGGCATAATGTTAGTCCTTGTCAAAAATCGTTTTGATTCGATGTTAAACATGGCTGTCAGCGGCCATCTTTGTTTACATAGAGTTATATAATGAAAACTTGTAGCGACTATTCCTCTGAAACTACTTGACGGGGATTTTCATGAAACTTCACAGGAATGTTGCTCTTGATGTCTAATTGATCCTAGCAAAATTTCAGGTCGGCCGGAAATTCAAGATGGCCGCCACGACAAAATTTTTTTCTTCAAAAAACAAGTCTGTAGCGACTACTTCCTGAAATCAAAATCAATCAGTAGAGCTTCAAGGTCATTGACCTCTTGTTTAAAATTAGGTTATTAAAATGTAGACAGTTAACTCAATTGTAGGTCAATTACCTCATTTAGTTGATTCTGGGGAAAAGGGATCAGAGTTATATGCTATATTACGGCAATGAGACTGGAATAATGGTCGTTTATACTACTAAAAACTTTAAAACTCAAAACATGTAACTCCTTTAATAATTAAAAGTTAGATTTCGTGAACATAAATATAATGCAGGCAATCCTAAAATGTTAAAAACATTACTTGTACCAACACTTTCGTCAGTAGAATCATGGTAATGATGCTACTAAAAGCGTTAAGGTGAAAACTAGACATATTGCAGCACTTAAGTGGATGAAAAACTTGCAGACACCATATCCACTCGGCCTTAATGACACTATTTATCAGCAAGGAAATATTTCAAAAGATCCTAATATTCTATTCGAAAGCGTAACTCTAGGTCTCATGGTCGTAGGCGTAATGGTAACATCAAATGTAATTCGCGTGTAACTTTGTCAGTCGCTGATTTACATACTAAGAATAAACAGTCTGGAAAGCACTCCATGCTTTCATGTCTTACCTCTTTGTCTATGCCTCACTTAAGTTGATCGACGAGGAAGCAGACACAATTTTCATTGTTACAGATCATATAAAAATCGAACAGGAAAGTAGCATTCAAGGGCGACTGTCAACCACAAACACACACAGAAACAAAGAACAACTATATATAAAAATGAATCAAAGGCAAAATAAGACATCACAAACACACGAGGGTTGACAATAGGGCTACCGCCTTGGAACGGTCAGTGGCAAAAAAGGCCACTAGGGGTTTAACCAGGTTCTAGGGTGCACCAAACCTCACACTTACCCTGCTGTCATCCCAATAAAACGGGACAGTGTAAATAAAAAAATCCCGCCATGAACTATTCTCTAACCAACAAGGCAGCAGTAATAGGCAATATAAGTAGAACACAAAGATGCTCGTGTATATATAAATACAAAAAAAATAACAATAGCCTAGAAAGACACAAAGAAGGTACTCAATGACTTGGCAGAAGCCAGAGCAACAAGAGAACAAACAATTGAGGGCACGACAAGACAATATTGCAGACAAACATCAAACGTCACCGTCCTTTTGGGCTTTAGGTAGACGTCATCATAGGGTCCACAGCCTGTAAGGTCATCGCACAATTAAAGAGGAAAGCATAGTGGCGAACAAGTTTAACAAAGATAGTATATACACTGTTTCCATAATTCAAAGCTACACACAATATGTTCTCCGACCCAATATTGACAAGGACTCTGATCACGTCGGGCATTTTCTAAAAATACTATATCTTAATAAGGGTATTGAATTCATTGATATGCCAAATATTTTTTAGAAATAATCATGTAGTTGATTCTATTCCTAAATATTTCAAAAAGTCAGGAAGTCCAGTAATTTGTTATAAGTCTAATAAACAAACAATTAGACATTATTTTCAACTACAACAAAATAGTAAATAACACTCCTCAGGAATGTGAGGGTAAAACATCAAATTTAGTATCAAATTTTTCTATGCTCCAGCAGGTCGTGCCATCACTGGTAATTTTGATATTGTAGGTAAACGTATGCGGCGTCTGTTTTCTAAAAGTCCTAAGTATGGATTGCCTTCAATTACTGATTATAATACATGTCGTGCCCACACGTATTAACGTTTATAATTCTAAGCCATCTTTACATCCTCCGAGACCTAGGTTTTTTGGTTCATAATTTAAAATCGGGAATTTAAGATTTTCATAATAAATTTGTTTTAGTTCCTGCTGATAAAGCAGCTAATAATGTAATTATTGTTTGACGCCTACATTACGTCAATGTATTATCTCTGGAACTTATTCGTATACTCCAGTTCAATATACTGTAGATGATGTTGTTTCCACACATATCACTCGGTGCACTACTTTCAAGGCTGGGCTAGACGAAAAGCAAAACAAACTACCAACAATGTACTGGATTCCTAAATTACATAAAAAAAACGTGTAAAGCCCGCTTCATTTCGAATGGTAGTGCCTGCACCACCACACACTCCAAGCTTTTAACTTCTTGTCTTACTGCCATTATAGATCACGTTAAACAATATTGGTATAAAACTTATGAAAACTCTGGAATTAATTTATTGTGGTCTATTAAAAAATCAGGAGGCGTTCTTGGTAAAATTTGCAATAAACGTCAAGTTTCATCTACCTCTACACTATAACAACCTTACCACATCACCTTATCAAAGACAAGCTTATTTCTCTTATTCAAACCACCTTTCTCTAGAGAAAAAACTGCATCTGTGGCCTGTCACAATATGAAAGCGTTCTTTATTAACGGCAGTTTAGACAATTACAATGTAAACGAAGTTTTTGAAGCACACATTTTCCAATAAGATAATATTTTCATCAGGTATGGAACTACCGTTTATAGACAAATTGTTGGTATCTCTATGGGTACGAAGTGTGCACCTCTTGTCGCAGATTTGTTTTTGTATTGCTATGAAAGAGATTTCATGTTACGTCTTTCATCAGATACTCCGGCAGATTAATTGAAGCATTTAATGCAGTGATAAAGTCAGGAGATGCAGCATTCAAGGACCACAGTCAACCAAAAAAACGTATAGAAACAAACAACAACTACAAAGACAAATAAAAGACAAGGTATATGACATCACAAAAATAAAAGGTTTGACAATAGGTCTACGCCCTGGAACGGTCAGTGGCAAAAAAAGGGCTGCTGGAGGGTTTAAAGGGAGTACATCAGGCTTTTCATGGGGGTCTAGGTGTCGACTTAAAATTGACAAATATTAATATTTTCTATTCTACATGGCCAAAACATAATGAATGAGCCTAAAAATTATAGGAAATTATTCCTTATTTGCAAAGAAATTCATTCTGCACAGTAATACGTGCTATCCTAGGTGACGCACCAGGGTTAATTTCAGCATTTTACGTCCGATTCCGTCCTAGCTATATGGTGTTTTCAAAGTTTAGACATTAACAAAATGGTTCTAATATCATATTTTGATTGATATAAGTGTTTTATCATGAACTGGAACAATTTTATAATTTAAGATTTTTCTAGAAAAATCCTGATGTACCCCCTTTAAACCAGGTTCTATGGTACAACAAACCTCATTCTAACCCTATTTCATCCCAATAAAACGGGACAGTGTAAATAAATAAATCCCACCAGAATATATCTTAAAAAATCACATAAAAACTAAGCAGCATTAATAGGTAGGGAGTATAACACAAAGATGATCATGTGTGTAATATGAATATGAAAAAATAAAAGCCTAAAAAGTCACAAAGCAAGTACATGTACTTAATGAATTTGCAGAAGCCAGAGCAAATAGAGAATAAACCGTTAAGGGCCACGATAAGACAAGATTGGAAACAAACATCAAACGTTACTGTCCTCTCAGGTATTTATGTAGACATGGTCTTAGGGTCCACAATCTGTCCGGTCATCTCACAATCAAATAGGAAAGCATAGTGGCGAACTGCAAATGGAACTAAACATACAGAGCGTTACAAGTTGATCATAAACTCTTTTGATAAACATGTTAACACGTTTGATATTAATAAAGAGTGTATGAAATGTATGAATGTGATCACGACCAAGGTGATCTTACGAAGTTTGTAAATCACATCACCAAAGAACAGAAGTTAGATTTCGATGGTCCTTATCGCAGAAGAGTTCTCAAATTACTTCTGTATTTTAAAAGCAGATCAGAGTTACAATAATAAAAGTTTGCAAAGGTTGTTCGAAGCTTACATTAACGGAATATTTAAGTCCTCAACCCGGCTGCAAGCTCTATAAAAAACATAAGATGTTGCTCTGGGAACATATATATATAGTGCGGATGATAAACAATATCAAAACTGATATCATCTCTCTTGCACAAGTTGCCCACCATTCATTGTCTAGCCCTCAAAATCATCTATAGGCCTGTTTACATCATCAAGATATCTCGGCATGGCCTACTGGTAGAGCGTACGCCTCGCATGCAGGAGGATTTGGGTTCAATCACCGGTCGGGTCATACCAAGGACGTCATAGAATGGTACTAGTACTACCCATGCTTGATGTTCAACATATAAATACTATATCTAGGACAGGTCGGCTCGGTGCCAATATACGTTGACTGGGTGGGGTATCATGTCGTGTGCTTACGGCATGGTGGCAGCACTATCACGTTCAGGTCTCACACCTCTATTATCTCCCCTGAAAGCTCACGGACCTAGAGACAATTCTGTTTTTTCTCAATTTTAGGCAATTTTTAATTTGAAAAATAGGTTTTTCTTTGCTTTAGCATACATCTGCAGTGTAAAAGACATATGATACAGAAAATCCCATGTTGATATGAGGTTTCATTCAAATTTCAGAATTGTTTGACCGAAGCACCACATATTCAGCTAGATAGTGTATGAATTTTGTATTTTCCATAGGGTTCACAAAACATGAGCGAGAAAAAAAAACAACCTGGCTAACTTATATATTTTATTGTTTTAAATTACTGGTCTTGGCTATACTGAAGATATTAAACCAACAACAATGTCTGCTGCCCTGCTTTGAAGCTCAGATGTTGGAAAAGGCTGTACAGTAACCCTATGGGAAAATTAATTGTGGTGTGAGACCTTTAGGATTGAGCTTACTGAGCACTACAAGTAGACACCATCGTGATATGACCGAACGATTGGTAAAAGCGACGTTAACCCCCATACATGTTTACATTTTGACCAATACTTTTTAACAAAGTGTTGCGAAAATGTATCCCACCATCAACATGTATCCCACCATCAGAATATTTGAACTGTTTGTTCTCCAAACTTTGATGGATGGGATTAGGATATAACGACTGTAACCGAAATCCGAATTAATAGTCATACAGAATGTGCATGTTCAGCTTACACACATATTAGTAAACAGTCACCATTCTAGACAGATTTATAATTAGATGATATATGATACCGATCAAAGCTTGCCCTACATAACACATAAGCCATATTTATAGAGTAAACATCTTGTGTAACATCCCGGCAAATATATGCTGACTCCTCAAATAGTGCACAGTGTAAACAAACAATTCTGAGTCAAAATCTTCTTTGGCAATGTTTTTCGTCCCACATTTTTTGATAAACAGTCTTGGAGAGGCATACTCTATTATATGGAGTGGAGTCTTGGAGAGGAGTGGAGTGAATATTTGGAGTGACATTGGCGTCTATTTTTGGAGTGAATATTTTCAAGTCAATTTGATTGAGTCTAAAGTGGGAGTCGTATTTGTTTTAAAATGTACACTCTTTATATAGGAGTGCTGGTATACATGCGTAGTGTTTAAACAAAAAAAGGAGAAGAGTTTAGGCAATTAAACAGTAGTAATGGAAATGCCAACAGGTAACAAACTGAAATTGGTTAAAAAATGTATGTGGCATTTTAGCACTGTGAATGTTTGGTAAAAAATAGGTCAGTCATCGGCTTTCTGAATTCAAAACAAGCATATCCACGAACCTAATTACGCCTTTTAGTTTCAGGTCCATGTCAATACGTCTAGTAATGTAACTGTCTTACAACAGTTAATGACGTAAGTTTCACATGCATTGTAAGATACATTTTATGGTGTGCTGACACTCAAACAAGCACATTTTGGATGCACTAATTATGCCCACCCACATGGAAGAAGAGGGGGCATATTGCTTTGCACATGTCGATATATTTGTATGTCGGTCGGTCTGTCAGTCTGCCGGTCGGTCGGTCGATCGATCGAACGGTCTCGATTTTGGTTTCCGCTCAATATCTTTAGTTTCCCTTGATGGATACAAAAACTCACCACAAGGTGTGGCTCATGAAAAGAAAGCTTGGGAATGTTATTCGGGTCATTTGGTCAAAAGTCAAAGTCACGGTTATTATAAATAGAAAGTTGGTTTTCGCTCATTAACTTTTATTTCCGTAGTTTTTAGCTCGACTGATCAGAGATCAGCAGAGCTTATGCCGTGGTGCGTTGTCCGTCGTCCGTCCGTCCGTCTGTCTGTCCGTCTGTCCGTAAACTTTTTTTTGTAGCGACTACTTCTCTGAAACTACTTAATGGATTTTCATGAAACTTTACAGAAATGTTACCCATGAAGTCTAGTTGATCCTAGCAAAAAGTCATGTTGATGTGAAATCCAAGATGGCCGCCAAATCTAAAAATAGGTTCAAAATACAAGTTTGTAGCGACTACTTCTTGAAAACTATAAGTGATATTGATATGGGACTTTTTCTAAAATGATCAGCATGACATGATGTTGGTCCTTTTCAAAATTCGTTTTGATTCGACGTTAAACATGGCTGCCAGCGGCCATCTTTGTTTACATAGAGTTATATAGTAAAAACTTGTAGCGACTACTCCTCTGAAACTACTTGGCGGATTTTCATGAAACTTTACAGGAATGTTGCTCTTAATGTCTAATTGATCCTAGCAAAATTTCAGATCGGCCAGAAATTCAAGATGGCCGCCACAACTAAAAATAGATTTTTAAAAAATAAGTTTGTAGCGACTACTTCTTTAAAACTATAAGTGATATTGATATGGGACTTTTTCTAAAATGACCAGCATGACATGATGTTGGTCCTTGTCAAAAATCGTTTTGATTTGATGTTAAACATGGCTGTCAGCGGCCATCTTTGTTTACATAGAGTTATATAAAGAAAACTTGTAGCGACTACTCCTCTGAACCTACTTGACGGATTTTCATGAAACTTCACAGGAATGTTGCTCTTGATTTCTAATTGATCCTAGCAAAATTTCTGGTCGGCTGGAAATTCAAGATGGCCGCCACGGCTAAAAAAAATCAAAAAACAAGTTTGTAGCGACTACTTCCTGAAATCAAAATCAATCAGTAGAGCTTCAAGGTCATTGCCCTCTTGTTTTACGAAACCTCACCGCAAGGTGCGACTCATGGAATTGGGATTGTTATTCGGGTCATTTGGTCAAAAGTCAAGGTCACCATTACTATAAATAGAAAATAGGTTTCCGCTCAATTTTTCCCTTGCAGAATTTTTACCAAACTTCACCACAAAATTTCCTAGAGAAAGGAAACCAGGGATTTATTTTCGGGTCATTCGGTCAACTATGAATTTATATTCGGGTCATTCGGTCAACGGTTAAGGTGGGAAAGGAAACTAGAGATTTATATTCGGGTCATTCGGCCAACGGTTAAGGTCACCGTTACTTTAAGTTAGAAATTGGTTTCTGCTCAATAACTTTAATTTCCATTCAGGATTTTTGACGAAACCTCACCACAAGGTGCGACTCATGGAATAATGATTGTTATTCAGGTCATTTGGTCAAAAGTCAATGGTCACCATTACTATAAATAGAAAATAGGTTTCCCCCTATGTTTCCCTTGAAGAATTTTTACGAAACTTCACCACAAAAATTCCTAGAGAAAGGAAACTAGGGATTTATATTCGGGTCATTAGGTCAACTATGAATTTATATTCGGGTCATTCGGTCAGCGGTTAAGGTGGGAAAGGAAACTAGGGATTTATATTGAGTTCTCTCGTTAAATAAAGTCTTTATTATTATTATTATTATTATTATTATTATATTCGGGTCATTCGGTCAACGGTTAAGGTCACCGTTACTATAAGTAAGAAATTGGTTGCTGCTCAATAATTTTAGTTTCCCTTGAGGACTTTTTACGAAACTTCTCCACACGGCGCGGCTCACGGAAAGGAAGTTAGGGACTATTATTCGGGTCATTTGATCGAAGGTAAAATGTCACCGTTACTATAAATAGAAAATAGGTTTCCACGCAATAATTTTAGTTTCCCTTAAAGGGATATTTTCGAAATTTCCCCCTCAATGTGTGGCTAACGGAAAGGAAGGTTGGGATGGTTATTCGGGTTATTTGGTCAAAGGCCGAGGTCATCGTTACTATAAATATAATATTGGTTTCCACGCAATAATGTTAATTTCCCTTAAAAGGGATTTTTCCGAAATGTCACCACAAGGTGTGGCTCATGGAAAGGAAGCTTGTGATTGTTATTCGGATCATTTGGTCAAAGGCCGAGGTCATCGTTACAAATAAATAAAAACAAATAGTTTCAAGGTCACGTTACTATAAATAATGTGTTTCCGCTCAAAAACTTGAGTTTAACTTTGGGCAGTTTTACAAAACTTCACCACAAGGTGCTGCTCATGGAAATTAAACTTGGGATTGTTATTTGGTCCGTGGTCAATGTTATTTTTACTCTAAATAACAAAATGGTTTCTGCTTAATAACTTCAGTTACACCGGAGTTATAGCCCTCGAGGGGTACATGCATGTTTTACAAACATTTCTTGTTAAGTTGTGTGACCCATTTAACTGAAGCCCTGACATTGTAGTATTGTAAATGGTTAGGCAGTTCAGATTTGTGAATCAACTTTAAATTACTTCGTCTAATACAAACATATCTTAAAAATGAATATATGTACTTTCATCAGTGTAGTTATACCGTTGCTATACTGTTTTGTATCTATGTATGTTGATGAAATAAAATGTTAGAACAAACAACTCCAGTATATATTTATACTTAATGATACAATGGAAAAACGAATCACCACCTCAGTATTTTTGGAAAACGATATTAATGTGAAGGTAAACTCCCACCATCGATAGGCAAGTGTGAAAAATACAAATACAGTTAAAATGTTTGTTTTATTTCTATCAAGCAACTCTTTACGGAAATACCTAAGAAACATCTATTTCTAAAATGCATGCAGTCTGGCAATACTTACATTTAAAACAGTCATGTTTATCATGAGTATTCATTATTTTAAATCATTTAAAACATTTAATCCAAGAAATAAGCTAAACAATACATCAGCTGTTCATGTGCTAGCTACAGCTAAGCATGGGTTAAAATGGATAAACAGCAAGACAATGTAATAATTAAGCCCAACCTAAATATGAATAGGTCATTATTGATGACTCAATGTTTCTCACAAAATGCAACCAAAACTGAGGTCGAATTGTCTGACATCAACTATCGGGGTATTAGTTTCCAATACATTATTGTACAACTTATCCGGACTATATGGTACTATAACCTACACTTACATGTATATCCAAATCGTAAAATAACAGAATAAAACAAACCCGCAAAAAAAGTGTATTATCAATAAAAAACGGATACAATAATGTCATTTGTATGGCGGCGGGGTCAAAGATCTGCCTCAGAAAAAAAGACACAACATTTAGACTCCAAATATTGACTCCAGTGTCAAAACAGACTCCAATGTCACTCCTAAAATTTACTCCAGTCACTCCAGATGTTACTTCAGCTCCACACCAAGACACCACTCCATATAATATACTATGCCAACGAAGTTGTAAAGTTGACCTAGAGTTGTTTTATCGGATTTATCCATGCGTTATAAAGTCGGATTTATCCATGCGTTATAAAGCTGTAGTCGGTGCACTTTCAACGACCTGGATCACAATGTATATGGCCTTCAAGTGCTTTATTATTATCTGCCTATCATTTTGTTATTGAGTGTGCATTATAGAATGAGGTCTTATCGGGGATATGCATTGACCTGTCATTTTGTTATTGAGTGCGCATAAATAGAATGAGGTCAGCAAAACATACTTAAAGACAGATATTTGAAAAGTACCGTATGTTTAAATGTTTTATATACAACTGGTGAAACTAAATCAAGTATTTTTGTAAGCTTTTGAGATAAGATTGAATTATTTAGATATATATAATTTCATTTTTCAAGGATTTACATATTCTTTAGACTATGTAACACAAGTTTAACATAGTTGATAACGACGTATAAGTATAAGCTGTTATCTTGAAGTATTTGAAATGAGTTTCTCGATTTATTTATCGAGTATCATTTTTAGCTCTACTGATCTTCTAATGATCAGAGATTAGCAGGACTTATGCCGTGGTGCGGTGTCCGTCGTCCGTCTGTCTGTCCGTCCGTAAACTTTTTTTTGTAGCGATTACTCCTCTGAAACTACTGAGTGGATTTTAATGAAACTTTACGGAAATGTTGCCCCTGAAGTCCAGTTGATTCTAGCAAAAATGCACGTTGATGTGAAATCCAAGATGGCCGCCAAATCTAAAAATAGATTTTTAAAAAACAAGTTTGTAGCGACTACTTCTCTAAGTGATATTGATATGGGACTTTTTCTAAAATGATCAGCATGACATGATGTTAGTCCTTGTCGAAAATCGTTTTGATTCGACGTTAAACATGGCCGCCAGCTGCCATCTTTGTTTACATAGAGTTATATAGTAAAAGCATGTAGCGACTACTCCTCTGAAACTACTTTACGGATTTTCATAAAACTTCGCAGGAATGTTGCTCTTGATATCTAGTTGATCCTAGCAAAATATCATGTCGTCCGGAAATTCACGATTGGCGTCACGGCTAAAAATAGATTTTTAAAAAAAAATTGTAGCGACTACTTCTTGAGAACTATAAGTGATATTGATATGGGACTTTTTCTAAAATGATCAGCATGACATGATGTTGGTCCTTTTGAAAATTATTTTGATTCGACATTACACATAGCTGCCGCAGCCATCTTTGTTTATATAGTTAAAACTTGCAGCGACATACTCCTCTGAAACTACATGACAGCTTTTCGTGAAACTTCACAGCAATGCTTTTCTAGCTATCAAAAACAGTAGAGCTTCAAAGTCATTGACCTCTTGTTTGTTTTTTATTATATGAAAATTAAACAGGCCAGTTCTATTTCTCACTCGCTGCCATTTCAATAAAATAGTACAGCCATGTGACAGGTTAGACACTGGGGGTCTCATTTTGGATAAACCAATCAGAAAACACGAATTCAATAGAAAGCTTCTGGAGGATTGAGATAGACTTTGAGCCAGGTTTTTCACTAGGATACTACTACCACTAGGATAGTTTATAGTTATTGACATGTTCATCTAGTTATATCTTCAGTTATTGTTTTAATTCCCTTTAACGCGCATGCGCAGATTAATCTGCTAAGGGGCACGAATTTACAGGAGAAGGGCATATATATATTATTGCTGACGAGTCTTTAGTATCCTATGTATAGTGAAAGAAATAAGTTTAGCACGTCCTTTTGCATATCTAGCTTAAGGACTATCGGTCAGCCATCTTTGAAAAGAAAATCCAAAATGGATGTGGTATGGTTAATTGAAATTTTCACCAAAATACATATTATAGGCATGAACAATGTCAATGATATAATAGATGACAGTAATTCAACACTATTGGTGTGAACATAATATCAGAAACAATATGTATTTGGCAGAAATAGTGCCCCGTATATTCGAAAAGATTGGTACAATTTTACTCGAAGATGTTGTTTTTAGCTCTACTGGCCAAGGGCCAGCAGAGCTTATGGGATGCTGTGTTGTCCGTCGTCCGTCGTCTGTCGTCTGTCGTCCGTTAACTTTTCTTCAAACGACTTCTCCTCAGAAACCGCTTGGCTAATTTTGACCAAACTTCACGTGGATGATCCTTAGATGAATGCTTTTTAGATTTGTTAAAATTAGGTCAACGCTACATCCAAGATGGCTGCCATTACCATATATGGTCGAAACCTTAAAAAATCTTCTCCTCCAGAACCGCTGGACAGATTTCAACAGTTTTTCTTTTAAAATGATCGCCAACGCCTAGACTGTCAAGTTTGTTCAAATAAAGTCCCCGGGGTCAAAAATGGCCGTGCCCCGGGGGTCCAAAATTTGTATATTGAGGTTTTGCATGTTTTTCATATAGACATATAGGAAAAAACTTTAAAAAATCTTCTTCTCTGAAACCACAAGGCACAGAGCTCTCATGTATTACGTGTAGCATCAGCTTATGGTCCTCTACTAAGTTTGTTCAAATGGTGAACCTGGGGTCAAATTTGTCCCCGCCCCGGGGGTCACAGTTTTACATAGACTTATATAGGATTTTTTTTTTAAAAATCTTCTTCTCGGAAACTACAAGAGCCAGAGGTTTGATATTTTGTATTTACTATAAGCTTATGGTCCTTTACCAAGTTTGTTCAAATGGTGACCCTCGGGTCACTTTTGGCCCCGCCCCAAGGGTCACATGTTTTACATAGACATGTATAGGGAAAAACTTAAAAAATCTTCTTCTCTGAAACTGCAAGAGCCAGAGGTTTAATATTTTGCATTTGCTATAAGCTTGTGGTCCTCTATCAAGTTTGTTCAAATGGTGACCCAGGGGTCACATATGGCCCCACCCCGGGGGTCACAGTTTTACATAGGCTTGTATAGGGAAAAACTGAAAAAAATCTTCTTCTCTGGAACCACATGGCACAGAGCTCTCATGTAATACATGTAGCATCAGCTTATGGTTCTCTACTAAGTTTGTTCAAATGGTGACCCGGGGGTCAAATTTGTCTCCGCCCCGAGGGTCACAGTTTAACATAGACTTATATAGGATTTGTTTTTAGCTCTACTGGCCAAGGGCCAGCAGAGCTTATGGGATGGTGTGTTGTCCGTCTTCCGTCGTCCGTCGTCCGTCGTCCGTCCGTCGTCCGTCGTCCGTCCGTTAACTTTTGCTTGTGTACACTCTAGAGGCCACATTTCTGATGCAATCATCATGAAACTTTGTCAGAATGTTTGTCTCAATGAAATCTCGGTCAAGTTCGAAAATGGGTCATGTGGGGTCAAAAACTAGGTCACTAGGTCAAATATTGGAAAAACCTTGTGTACACTCTAGAGGCCATATTTTTGACCCAAGCTTGATGCAACTTTGTCAAAATGTTTGTCTTAATTATATCTTGGTCAAGTTCAAAAATGGGTCACATGGTTTTAAAAACTAGGTCACTAGGTCAAACTTTGGAAAAACCGTGTGTACACTCTAGAGGCCATATTTTTGACCCGATCTTGATGAAACTTTGTCAGAATGTTTGTCTCAATGAAATCTCGGTCAAGTTCGAAAATGGGTCACATGAAGTTAAAAACTAGGTCACTAGGTCAAATATTGGAAAAACCTTGTGTACACTCTAGAAGCCGTATTTCTGAACCAATCTTGATGAAACTTTGTCAAAATGTTTGTCTTAATTATATCTTGGTCAAGTTCAAAAATGGGTCACATGGTGTTAAAAACTAGGTCACTAGGTCAAACTTTGGAAAAACCGTGTGTACACTCTAGAGGCCATATATTTGACCCGATCTTGATGAAACTTTGTCAGAATGTTTGTCTCAATGAAATCTCGGTCAAGTACGAAAATGGGTCACATGAAGTTAAAAACTAGGTCACTAGGTCAAATATTGGAAAAACCTTGTGTACACTCTAGAGGCCATATTTTTGACCCGAGCTTGATGCAACTTTGTCAGAATGTTTATCTTAATTGTTTGTCTCAATGAAATCTCGGTCAAGTTCGAAAATGGGTCATGTGGTCAAAAACTAGGTCACTAGGTCAAATATTGGAAAAACCTTATGTACACTCTAGAGGCCATATTTTTGACCCGAGCTTGATGCAACTTTGTCAGAATGTTTGTCTTAATTATATCTTGGTCAAGTTTGAAAATGGGTCACATGGGGTTAAAAACTAGGTCACTAGGTCAAATACTTGAAAAACCTTGTGAACACTCTAGAAGCCGTATTTCTGACCCAATCTTGATGAAGCTTTGTCAAAATATTTGTCTTAATTATATCTTGGTCAAGTTCAAAAATGGGTCACATGGTGTTAAAAACTAGATCACTAGGTCAATATTTGGAAAAACCGTGTGTACACTCTAGAGGCCATATTTTTGACCCGATTTTGATGAAACTTTGTCAGAATGTTTGTCTCAATGAAATCTCGGTCAAGTTCAAAAATGGGTCATGTGGGCTCAAAAACTAGGTCACTAGGTCAAATACTTGAAAAAACTTGTGTACACTCTAGAGGTCATATTTTTTACCCAATCTTGATGAAATTTTGTCAAATTGTTTATCTTAATTATATCTTGATCAAGTTCGGAAATGGGTCACATGAAGTTAAAAACTAGGTCACTAGGTCAAATATTGGAAAAACCTTGTGTACACTCTAGAAGCCGTATTTCTGAACCAATCTTGATGAAACTTTGTCAAAATGTTTGTCTTAATTATATCTTGGTCAAGTTCAAAAATGGGTCACATGGTGTTAAAAACTAGGTCACTAGGTCAAACTTTGGAAAAACCGTGTGTACACTCTAGAGGCCATATATTTGACCCGATCTTGATGAAACTTTGTCAGAATGTTTGTCTCAATGAAATCTCGGTCAAGTACGAAAATGGGTCACATGAAGTTAAAAACTAGGTCACTAGGTCAAATATTGGAAAAACCTTGTGTACACTCTAGAGGCCATATTTTTGACCCGAGCTTGATGCAACTTTGTCAGAATGTTTATCTTAATTGTTTGTCTCAATGAAATCTCGGTCAAGTTCGAAAATGGGTCATGTGGTCAAAAACTAGGTCACTAGGTCAAATATTGGAAAAACCTTATGTACACTCTAGAGGCCATATTTTTGACCCGAGCTTGATGCAACTTTGTCAGAATGTTTGTCTTAATTATATCTTGGTCAAGTTTGAAAATGGATCACATGGGGTTAAAAACTAGGTCACTAGGTCAAATACTTGAAAAACCTTGTGAACACTCTAGAAGCCGTATTTCTGACCCAATCTTGATGAAGCTTTGTCAAAATATTTGTCTTAATTATATCTTGGTCAAGTTCAAAAATGGGTCACATGGTGTTAAAAACTAGATCACTAGGTCAATATTTGGAAAAACCGTGTGTACACTCTAGAGGCCATATTTTTGACCCGATTTTGATGAAACTTTGTCAGAATGTTTGTCTCAATGAAATCTCGGTCAAGTTCAAAAATGGGTCATGTGGGCTCAAAAACTAGGTCACTAGGTCAAATACTTGAAAAAACTTGTGTACACTCTAGAGGTCATATTTTTTACCCAATCTTGATGAAATTTTGTCAAATTGTTTATCTTAATTATATCTTGATCAAGTTCGGAAATGGGTCACATGAAGTTAAAAACTAGGTCACTAGGTCAAATATTGGAAAAACCTTGTGTACACTCTAGAGGCCATATTTTTGACCCGAGCTTGATGCAACTTTGTCAGAATGTTTGTCTTAATTATATCTTGGTCAAGTTTGAAAATGGGTCACATGGGGTTAAAAACTAGGTCACTAGGTCAAATATTGGAAAAACCTTGTGTACACTCTTTGTCAAAATGTTTGTCTTAATTATATCTTGGTCAAGTTCAAAAATGGGTCACATGGTGTTAAAAACTAGGTCACTAGGTCAAACTTTGGAAAAACCGTGTGTACACTCTAGAGGCCATATTTTTGACCCGATCTTGATGAAACTTTGTCAGAATGTTTGTCTCAATGAAATCTCGGTCAAGTTCGAAAATGGGTCACATGAAGTTAAAAACTAGGTCACTAGGTCAAATATTGGAAAAACCTTGTGTACACTCTAGAGGCCATATTTTTGACCCGAGCTTGATGCAACTTTGTCAGAATGTTTTATCTTAATTGTTTGTCTCAATGAAATCTCGGTCAAGTTCGAAAATGGGTCATGTGGGGTCAAAAACTAGGTCACTAGGTCAAATATTGGAAAAACCTTATGTACACTCTAGAGGCCATATTTTTGACCCGAGCTTGATGCAACTTTGTCAGAATGTTTGTCTTAATTATATCTTGGTCAAGTTTGAAAATGGGTCACATGGGGTTAAAAACTAGGTCACTAGGTCAAATACTTGAAAAACCTTGTGTACACTCTAGAAGCCGTATTTCTGACCCAATCTTGATGAAGCTTTGTCAAAATGTTTGTCTTAATTATATCTTGGTCAAGTTCAAAAATGGGTCACATGGTGTTAAAAACTAGATCACTAGGTCAAACTTTGGAAAAACCGTGTGTACACTCTAGAGGCCATATTTTTGACCCGATCTTGATGAAACTTTGTCAGAATGTTTGTCTCAATGAAATCTCGGTCAAGTTCAAAAATGGGTCATGTGGGGTCAAAAACTAGGTCACTAGGTCAAATACTTGAAAAAACTTGTGTACACTCTAGAGGTCATATTTTTTACCCAATCTTGATGAAATTTTGTCAAATTGTTTATCTTAATTATATCTTGATCAAGTTCGGAAATGGGTCACATGAAGTTAAAAACTAGGTCACTAGGTCAAATATTGGAAACACCTTGTGTACACTCTAGAGGCCATATTTTTGACCCGAGCTTGATGCAACTTTGTCAGAATGTTTGTCTTAATTATATCTTGGTCAAGTTTGAAAATGGGTCACATGGGGTTAAAAACTAGGTCACTAGGTCAAATATTGGAAAAACCTTGTGTACACTCTTTGTCAAAATGTTTGTCTTAATTATATCTTGGTCAAGTTCAAAAATGGGTCACATGGTGTTAAAAACTAGGTCACTAGGTCAAACTTTGGAAAAACCGTGTGTACACTCTAGAGGCCATATTTTTGACCCGATCTTCATGCAATTTTGTCAGAATATTTGTCTCAATTATAGCTTGCTAAAGTTCGAAAATGGGTCACACAGGGTCACACAGGGTCAAAAACTAGGTCACTAGTACACTCTAGAGGCCATATTTTTGACCCGATCTTGATGAAACTTTGTCGAAATGTTGTCTTAATTATATTTTGGTCAAGTTCGAAAATGGGTATGGGGTCAAAAACTAGGTCACTAGTTAAGCCTAGTTTTGCATATCATCGCCATATGCGGGTTGAATGATTTTTGTCAGAGTTATGGCCCTTTATAGGTTTTAATAGAGAAACCAGATTAGTCTGTTCTGAACTCCTTACTGGATTTTAACGAATCTTGATGGGGATGATCAGTACCAAGCCTAGTTGCAACTATCATTGCCATGTTCTGGTTGAATGAATTTTGGCAGAGTTATGGCCCTTTAAAAGTTTTAATACACTAACTTTGTACAGACTAGTTTTCCTGAATCTCTGGCTGGATTTCAATGGAACTTGTCAGGGACAATCAGTACCAAGCCTAGTTGCCTATGTCATCACCATGTTCTGGTTGAACGATATTTAAAAGAGTTATGGCCCCTTGTGCATAAACTTTATCTTTAGCCAGTAGAGCGTCCACAGGCCCTCTTGGGCCTCTTGTTTAAAAAATCTTCTTCTCGCCAACTACAAAAGTCAGAGGTTTGATATGTTACATTTATTATAAGCTTATGGTCCTTTACCAAGTTTGTTCAAATAGTGACCCTGGGGTCACATTTGGTCCCGCCCCAAGGGTCACATGTTTTACATAGACATGTATAGGGAAAAACTTAAAAAATCTTCTTCTCTGAAACTGCAAGAGCCAGAGGTTTAATATTTTGCTGTTGCTATAAGCTTATGGTCCTTTACCTATTTTGTTCAAATGGGGACCCTGGGGTCACATCTGGTCCCGCCCCGGGGATTAACAGTTTTACATAAATGCTTGTATAGGGAAAAACTGGAAAAAAAAATCTTCTCTGGAACTGCAAGAGCCAGAGGTTTAATATTTTGCATTTGCTAAAAGCTTATGGTCCTTTACCAAGTTTGTTCAAATGGTGACCCTGGTGTCACATTTAGCCCCGCCCCAAGGGTCACATGTTTTACATAGAAATGTAGGCTATAGGGAAAAACTTAAAAAAATCTTCTTCTCTGAAACTGCAAGAGCCAGAGGTTTAATATTTTGCTGTTGCTATAAGCTTATGGTCCTTTACCAATTTTGTTCAAATGGGGACCCTGGAGTCACATCTGACCCCGCCCCGGGGGTCACAGTTTTATATAAATGCTTGTATAGGGAAAAACTGAAAAAATGTTCTTTTCTGGAACTGCAAGAGCCAGAGTTTAATATTTTGCATTTGCTATAAGTTTATGGTCCTTTACCAAGTTTGTTCAAATGGTAACCCTCGGGTCATATTTGACCCCCGCCCCAAGGGTCACATGTTTTACATAGACATGTATAAGGATTTTTTTTTTTAAATTTTTTTTTTTTTTAATTTTTTTTTTTTTTTTTTTTTTTTTTTTTGATTGATTTTTTTTTTTTTTTGATTTATTTATTTATTTATTTTTTGATTTTTTTTTTTTTTTTTAATTTTTTAATTTTTTTTTTTAAATGTCTTCTTTTTTCTTTTTTTTTAATTTTTTTTTTTAATTTTTTTTTTTAGTTTTTGATTTTTTTTTTTGAATATTTTTTTTTTTTAGCTCTATGTTCGACCAGTCGGACCAGTAACAGAGGTGTTCTTGATTTAGTTAAACATGCTATATGTTGCCTCGTTAATACGGTTGGGCCTTCATTTTTCATCTGATCTTTACCAAACTTTACCAGATTCTTTAGTTATGGCCCTTGATTTAGTTAAAAAGCTGTTTTTTGCCCGAAACTTTCAAAAAAACGTAAATGGCAGTCACTCACTTCATTGATGTTATAAGAGCCATGTTAGCCAGTAGAGCGTCCACAGGCCCTCTTGGGCCTCTTGTTTTTATGTTAAATAAACTGGTCCATAGAACTGTCCATTTATCTATAAATGGCACACGAGACATCATTTCTAAATAAAATACATGTAATCACATCATCCAAATTTCAAAGTCAATCATTGTAAAAAAAACAAGCTATTCTTTCAATGGCATGTACTTTCAAAATAATATCAATGCTATAGTATGGTGGCACTGACGGGTTTTAATTGTCAAACTATTATATAAATGGCAACTATATTTTTGAATGTATTAAACATAACTGAGTAACTGTTGTGCATAGAAACATGGCACAACAAGAGTAATTTTTATATTCGAATCAAAACAGCACAAACTAAATAATAACATATTAATACGATCAAATTACCTGTTTATCCAAATGTTTGTTTCAATTTACAATTCACCTGCATGCTTTTCATGTGTATCATGTGCGTGTGTTGAAGGCACATGGCATATAAAGAAAATCTTCATTTTTAGCTCGACTATTCGAAGAATAAGAGAGCTTATGTAATCACCACGGGGTCGGCGTCGGCGTCGGCGTCGGCGTGAGAGTCGGCGTCCCACATCAAGGTTTGCGTGAAAGCTGTGTTTACAAGTCTATATCACTTACATTTCTTATCCTACCACAACCAAATTTGTTCATGGGCTTCCTTGTAGCATTATCTTAAGGGCTGCATAAGCAATTTTGGTTCCTGTAACCCATGGGCTCCCATGGAACCCACATTATGATAGCCCACAAAATGTGCCCCAAAATGATCTCCCTTTATATTGAAATAAGAACGAAATTATAATTTCTGTAAAGCTGGTAAATTAAAACATGTTGCTAATTTTTTCGCAGATATCGTTTAAAAATAATATCCTGCATATACTTGTTAATTATGTTAATTATATTGTTAATGGCGACTGAAGCACATAGCCTTGCATCTGATCAATGGGATTTACCATGTTACTTATTTATTTCAGTATATATTTATTTGTTCAATACTAAAGTGGTTATCTAGTTGTTGTTGTGGTGGTGGTATTCGTTTTATTTGCGGTTTTTTTTTTTGCAGGTCGACTAAAGCTGCGACACTGACAATATAGCAAGTTTAGACGAAATAATACAGACAATAGAGACGAGGAGAAAGTTTCGTGAGTTTGCACATATGGACTTATTATAGAAAAGTTTGTTTTTGAGACGACAACAGCATTGATTGCTACTGTGATCGTGAGTCATACACTGTAAACACATTAAGCGGCGCATGAGGTCAGATACAATACGGCGAAACATGTAAACAACTAAACGCTGTTGAGCTACTTTAGCAAACTTGAACTGATGACGTCAGCGCCCTCGTATCGATAAAATGTGTTTACTGGGTTTATCGGTGTAAATGCACTTATACTAGACGGGTTCTCTCATAGCACAGTGACAGTTCAGTCATAACACAGGAGTAGGGTTGTTGTTAAACCTGTGTGTATATATATACATCTCGATACACTATGTTATCAGTTAGCGAAGCACAGCAAGCCGGTTTAGAGGTATTCATATGTTGTGTTGTGTATTTTGTTTCAAAAGAGAAATTATCAGAAATAGAAATAAACATTAACAATGAAGGATCAAAAAGAAAATAAGTGTGTAAGATCGGAGCATAAACCGAATTGCAGTACACAGGAAATGGCAGGGCAAGATCATTCGTCTATACTAAAAAACAGCGGAAAATTGGAAATTAAAATGAACACGAATAGTCAGGTAATCTGCTCGCTACATGAAAATGGACACATGTATTGCAACGATTGTGAAAATATTGTGTGTGGTCGATGTGAAACGGTTCATATAAACCACGACATGATAAAATTGGGTGATGCCAGTTTATTGTATAAGGCGAAGCTGAATTCTGCTCTAGTAAAGGTACGAAATTTAATACGATATTCAATCATTGTTAAACAGGACTTGCACTCGTACAATGAAAAACTTGCATTAAATTTGGCTGAAATAACGCAAGAGGTTCTTCAAAGAGCAGTTAATTTACCCGCAGAGACTGAGCTTCTCCCAGAAATGCTGATCAGTGAGGTTGAAACTGAACATAATGCAGAATCAAACAGAATCAATACTAAAATTACAGAATTTGATACTTTCATTAGCAATGCCAAACTCGTCGCTGTTAAATGTGAGCATCTTGTAAATGCATCTGATGACAATTATTTGATAAGGAAAGGAAACGGTGTTCTGTCAAATGTTGGCAATATGGAAACTTCTCTGCCATTGTGCCCTTCGGAGAGGTTCATTTACATTCTTTCAGCGGCACCACCGACCAGGGAAGGTGAAACGCTACCACCTGAAGAAATACTAGGCTTCTTTAGAAAGGAGAGTGTTCCTTGGAGAATTGAAGTACGGCGAACAGGCTCTTTCAAACCTGAAACAATGTCTAGCTCGCGATTTGTCACCACTATGTGCTCTGCTGGTGAAGAAAACGTATGGGTAGTCTGGCAATGGGGGCCCCTGGTTCATTTGATCGACAAGGAAGGAAACGTAAAGAAAACAGTAGATGCAGGTGCCAAAGTTGACGATATTTGCATTGACGCGCATGGAAACCTTGTCATATCGTGTCATGAAGCCAGGTGCGTAAAAATGCTGGACTCAAACAACGAGGTATGTAAGACAATTCAACTGGAAAAAATGCCAAGAGGCGTTAAATTAACCTCCAAAAATCAGATGGTGTTGTGCTGCGTTCAAAACCTTCACTACCGAAATGGCGACCACAGTATCATTGCAAAGGTAAACTGCGATAGTAGTGAGGTTGGCGAACTGTCGAGCAATGATTGTCTAGTGCAGCCATGGAGAATAGCTGTGAATGTTAATGGCGACATATGTGTGTCGGACAGAAACAAAGGTGCTGTCATTATCTTTGGCAGTGACGGAAAGGTTAAAGCTACCTATAGCGGACCCGAAGGTACGACCAGACATCCTTTCGCACCACACGCTATAAGTTGTGATAATTATGGACAAATACTTGTTGTAGATTACTCAAATCATACGGTTCACGTACTAGACCCCCTTGGACGATTTAGAGGGTTCCTTATTATGGATACTGAACTAGAAAAATGTGCCATCTTTATGGGAACAAGTTCACCATTTTCCATGGCAATTGACAGTGTCGGTGATGTGTGGGTGGGTAACAAGTTTGGATATCTGACAGTCCTGAAATATTTATCATGATGAAACGAGTACAGGTTGTTTCAATTTTGTACATAAATTGTTTTTAGTTAATGCTCAAAAGTATATTTTACCAGTATATTATAATGCACTATAAACATTGTTTATTTTTCAAAGATGATTTTGCTCCTATTTATTTTAATGCTGATTTACCAAATTGTAATCCTGAAATACCCCTAAATTGCTTATGTGGAGCACTGTTTTCACTAACTGTGTAATATATCCCGGATATTGAGAGATGATATTATATCAAACACACTGTGGTTAAGGTATCACTTAATGATAGTTCAGTGTGAGTGCAATCTTTACAATGATTTCAATGAGCTTGTATACCATTAATTTATTATTTATAAGACGATATTATAGTACATGATATTGGTGTTCAGTATTATGGACATTTCCTACTCTTATTTAAGCGTATCCATTTCGCGTATACCTGTCAACGAGCGACAATTCACACAAATATCATACTTTTTTTCAAAATGATATGTACTTTTCACAAGATTTCATGATTTTGAACCCAATTAACTGTTTAGGTATTGAAGGCATTTGTTGATATGCTGAAATCAGGTATAGTTAAGTATTTGTTATAAAGACCATAAATAGAGTATTGTATGTATACTTAGGGCATTACTGTCTCTGTAAAACGTGAAATGAGCATAAACCCCATATATTTTAGAAATGCTGCTAACAATACAGAAATGTATTCGTAGGAAATATCTTTTTTCTTTCTTTATTTTTTTAAATGTCGCTTTTTTCCCCGAAGCTCTGCAAGGCAGTAAAACTAATATAAAGGTCTTGTTTATGCATGAATTGAGTTGTATTCAAATTATAGGCTATTTGCCAAACATGGAAAGTGGGTTATTTACCTACCTTTAGATCTCTCAAAAGCTAAGTCGACTACCTATTATTTGTAAAGGTAATATAGAAGGTTTAGAAAAGGCAGTTTTAATTAGGACAAAAAAAAAAACGTGTGTTTCCTATTGCATGCTCTAAGAAAATAGGGTAAGTCGGTAGGCATTTTTTTTTTGGAGCAACATATTGTGAGATTCTACAGGTATTTATCTCATAAACCCCATACAAGTTGATGATACAACTGAAAGTTTCTCTGTGGTGTCAGTTTACCTCGATATATTGTGATAAATCATTGTTTAGAACAATTTTTTTTTTATTTTTTTTTAAAAAGTTTTAGGGTCGGCCCTTAAAAATAGGGTCGCGGCCCTTAAAAATAGGGTCGGTCGGGCCACCGGAAACACAGGTATTTTTTTTTTTATGGCCTTATGTACTACATTACCAAAGGTACCAAACTAAAAATCTATTCATAAGAAAAACTGTAGGAAATGTCCTTAAGTCTTTGGATTTTATGTGTTAAACATCATGTCATCTAGAGTAATTTGCGTGAGCTTTGTAAAGTATGTTGTATATGCAGTTGTTTTTTCTTTCTTAGGATACACAATACAGTGCCATTTATATTTCAATACAAAACACATTAAGCCATGGTCAAACATATTGGTCGACGATACACCGTTATTAAATTTAATTTAAACAAGGTCAACGTTCAACTGTACACAGATTAGAAGTTACAACTAGGTACACTGGAATTTTAACAAATTATATAATATGGTTGAGATGCCAGAATAAACGTGGCTCCAGCGTGAATTGAGTGTCTACAATAGAATTTTCAGCAACTCTGCAGTTCAGGGTGAGAAGGTTCTAGGCCCATTCTCCATATTTTATCTCGATGTACATGGAGGATTAGCCTGGCATGTTCATTCCTGTTAGGCGCCATATAACCTTTCATATGTTGTTGCGCCTTAAAACCCAATTCAATTGAATTCAATGAGACGCCAGGTTCCGATTAGGCAAACCAATAACGTGTACTTCTAAAGACGCTTAATTATGAATGCTTATGTCAGACGTTTTCATGACATATTTAAAAGGGAAATACCCCTGGTTTTAAAATGCCATGAACAATGAGGCTTCTTTATGTAATACAATTACTTAAGTATGCACACTGTACTTGGCTTGGCTTCAAGAATGCGATATGCTTGTGCAGTTAGCTATAAAGATAACAGCACTGTGGCTATATATCACAGTCTGTAGGTTATCTGGAGGTTAGTAGACTTCTTCATTCAACAAGTTTAAAGCGCACACTTCTAGTTTTTTACTACGTTTCACAAATGTAAACAATTGAAACTAAACTAAAGTGCTGTAATATGATAAATCTCGATAATGTATTAAAAAACGTAGACATTTCATTTCATATATATGATCTGTACATTCTAGCATTCAAACTTGTTCAGCGATTGACTTTGTGTTTGTTCGGTGCGTTTTGTGATGTAATGACCTCGTATTTGTTTAGTGAGTTTTATAGCAGACTCAGCAATTTCAATGACATCATATTTGAAAACAAGTTGATTTTCTTTTTGATTACATGAAATGTTTAATTTGAAGAATAACTGTAAAACAGATTTTATTCATATGCGGAAAATTATATTTACTAACTCAAGTGTAATTTGTTACAACATTTGCTTGAACGGAAAAGTTGCATAAATGATTAAGGTCAACTTCGCATTAATTAGATTATCGTAATTACAATCTTAACCCTTAACCCGCTAAGCACGACTATACTAGCCTTTGCGAGTAACTCGAGTAACTTTGCGAGTTAGTCCGCGAGTAACTCACTCGCAGGCTTTACTCGCAGGCTGATCAGGGTTTACTATGTCTGCTGCTGATTGGTCATTTCTCCCAAAACACCCCTTTGTCACATAAATGGAATGGTCTTAAATCCAAGAAAGAACAGTCCATTATGTATATATGCGGTTTAAGGGTTACAATGAATAAGTGTTTAATAAATCTTAAGTGGTAATGTTTCGTTTGTATATTGGATTTCATTACTACCTTGTTAATTTTATTATCTGTCGGATAGAGATCCATATAACTCCTGTTTGGCATCTAAGGTTACACTCACCTTGGGTAGTGATATTTCGAAATCTTGTATTATGTTTGCATCAGAGATATGTACCGAACCCAAACCACACAACATAATACATTACATCAGCAACACACGTACTTGATATTGTTAACACATCTGTTGGGAGTGTCGGTTGGAATGCATTCGAAGAATCTTTATAGGTTTAGAGATCAATATGTTTGCTCTCGATGACTTCATTTTGTTTAGATGTTTGGAATTCAGTTGCAGCTGAATATTTGTTAATGTACTATCTAGATATTGGAATGTTGAGAAATATGTTATTTGGGAAATCTGTAACAGATGTGATCTCACCATTATGTTGTGTGTAGTTTTTTTATTGTAGAAAAATTACAAGACTATTCAACCTTACATGCTCTTTATTTATTGTGTAAATATTACATGTTCTATAAGAAATATAACATCGTTTATACGGACTTTTCTTGTATTATATCACGTTTTTAGAGTGTTTTAAACACTCATTTCCACGTGTGGTTGCTGGGGTAGAATACAACCACTGCAAATCCCACTAGAGGCAGAGCGGTTGGACCCCCACCCCACGCCCGCCTTTCAAAATTCATTTTATCATTTTTTAGCATCCTCATTCAAGGTCTTCATCATGACACCGCGTATGCAAACGTGGCTTCATCATAAATGGCGTGTCTACTATAGAATTTGCAGCAACTCTGCAGTTCTGCAGGTTAGGAGGTTCTAGGCCCATTCTTCATCGTATATGGAGGATGAGCCTGGCATGTTTATTAATGTTAGGCGCCATATAACCTTTTATGTGTTGGTGCGCCTTAAAACCCAATTCAATTAAAAAACAATCATTTCACATACCCGAACGATGGCCTGTTCTATATTCCAATTAAACATTGCATGTTCCAAATGCCTGTTCTATATTACATGTAACATTACAGTATCTGCTCTATATGACATTGTACCATTACCTGTTGTGCAAATGTCATGTTCTAAAATACATTGTAACATCTGTTCTTTATTACAGTGTATCATTACATTGTCTGTAGCAATACATGCTCTATAGTACATTTTAACATTACTTATTCATTATTACAATGTACCATTATCTGTTCTGTGATACATTTTACCATACTCTGTTTTGCAACTTTCCCTGTTCTAAAGTACATGGTAGCATTACCTGTTTTGTGATACATTGTACCATACCATTTTCACCAATATGTCCTGTTCCAAAGGACAGTGTAACATTACCTGTTCTTTATTACTATGTTATATTATTATACCTCACTCAAAATTCTCTATGTAATTTCCCCATTCCCGATCAGTCAACAATTGGTAATGTTTCATGGTAATGTTTCATGGCAAAAAAAAAAAAAAAAATTGTTTCAAGTTCTTTATTGTTGTTAATAAAAAATAATTGCTGATTAAATGAATTTTGATGTTTGGTATAATAAAATAAATATCACATCCCATGGAGGGTGATAGAACATATTGTCAACCCTCGATGTGGTAATGGCTAAAGCCTCGGTGGACATTACCAATCTCGGGTTGACAATATGTTCTATCACCCTCCATGGGATGTGATATTTATATATTACCCGTTATAGATTACACTATTAACATCATTCTTAGGTGTTTTAGATAACAGTTCTATATTATATTGTTACATTATATGTTCTGCACTATTTCCTGTTTTATTGTTCATGGCAACATTACCTATTGTATATTACAATGTTCTATATTACAATGTTACATTACAATGGAATTGCGCAATATGCATGTTTGATTGCATTATTGCATGTATTATTTCATGTATTATTGCATGTATTAGGTTCAACTTATGTTTTATACCACTTGTTCTGCTTGAGTGGTGTCGTGATCGTGACTCCAGCGAAAAACGGGAGTGTTTATACAAGAGAATATGATGTCATTAAAATTGCTGATTCTGCTATATACAAGAGAATTGGCAGCAACTCTGCAGTTCTGCAGGTGAATACGTTTTAGTCTCATTCTGCATATTTGCATCTAGATGCAAATGGAGAGTGGGCGTGGAATGTTCATTCCTGTTGGCGCAATATAACATTGTTTGTGTTGGTGCACCGTAAAACCCCAGTTCAACTCCACTCCTACCACTTGTTTTAGAGTGGAGTGGATTATTTTAAACGCATGATATTGTGGATTCATATCACTACAGCACCAGTAAAATGTTGTCACAACTGGTGTTAAACTCCCCCATTGTGGCCTGGAAACTGAATACCATGGTTTGAATTCAATGGGGTCAAGAACCTGATATGAACTGAAGCGGGGTCAAGAATCTAATATTCATTTTCAGTACCCACGTGTGGTTGCCGGGGTAGAATACAACCACTGCAAACACACCGTCACATGCAGAGGGTTACTGAGGACCCCCCCTCCATTCATATTCATTTTGTCATTTTTTGTTCATGCTCATTAAAGGTCTTCATCATGACCCCTGCATTGTTTCAGGTGCCATTCGCTCACATCACTAAGAGTAGTGGCAGAAAAACAATAAACGTGGCTCCAGCGTAAATGGAGTGTCTACAATAGAATTTGAAGCAACTCTGCAGTTCAGGGTGAGAAGGTCCTAGGCCCATTCTCCATATTTTATCTCGATGAACATGGTGGATGAGCCTGGCATGTTCATGCCTGTTAGCGCCATATAACCTTTCATGTGTTGGTGCGCCTTAAAACCCCAATTCAATTCATTTCCAGTATCATCTTCATCTTCATCTCCATTAAAAAAAATTTTTCATGTTTTGATCATCACTATTCCCCATTCCAACCCGATATGACTATTCTTAGACTGGAGTATGCACATTTCAATCATAAATATTTCTATAAGTTTACAGAATAAACGTTCATAACAAGCTTCTATTATGAACTGGCCTGGCCTGGAATTTACCAACCATTCTTTAAATTATTCTTAGACTTGAGCTCAAGTACTGAAAATTCGTTCACAAATATTTCCATGACCTTCAAAGATAAACAATCGCAAGAAATTGCGATTTATTATTATGCATCATATTTATACCTAGAAGCTTGTTATGAACGTTTATTCTGTAAACTTATAGAAATATTTGTGATTGAAAGTCTAAGAATATTCTCAAGAATGATTGGTGAATTCCAGGCCTGAGCTGTTAAAGGGTTGTAAAACACCACATTGTTCTTTCGTTCGTTCGTTCGTTCGTTCTTTCGTTTGTTTGTTCGTTCGTTCATTCATTTATTCATTCATTCATAGTTCATTCATTCATATCCCTAGCTGATGGATACTTGTTATAATTAATGTCTCACAAACAAAATGGCATGCGTTTAATTAAATAAATAGTCGACTATTTGCTGTTGTCAACTTTTGATGAAGTGTCTTGTTATTATCTATTTGTTATGCTGTTACGTTTTTGAATGGTATATTCACAAATTATATGAGATATATAAGATTTAGCATAGATTTATGATCTATGACATTATGAATCTTTGAAACGGGAGGTCATTGTTGTTGTTTTGTTGCACAGATGGTGTTTATTTTAAAACAAATAAACAAGTTTGTTATGTCGAATTTGTGTTTGTTTACATGCTTGATTCTGCTTTTTCCAACTCGCAATGGTTCACGTCCTGTCAGCATTACTGCTATAGTCAGTTTAATTTAAAGGGAATATAGCGACACAGCCAAACAATCTTTGTTGTTGAGAGTTCTGAAAAACTTGAATAAGGGTGAAAAAATTATCAAAATTGGATGATAAACAAAGACGATATGATCGTTTGAAGGTTCTGTTGAAACGAATATGGAATCGCCATTTTTAGAGCTATGACATCACAGTTCTAAATGACCATATATGGAATATTGATAAATACTCATTTATAGGGGAAAAATTAAAGTAACTGTATGAAGAATATGTATAACTAATGGCAAAAATGCTTTATATGCTCAGTTAAGGAGTTTGTATTCATTTGCAGTGATTTGCTTTGCTTTAAATGATATTTATCAATATTCCATATATGGTCATATGGAACAATGATGTCATACTAATTGTCATAGTTGTCCGTGAATAAGGCGGCTTCCGTATCCATTTTAGTACAACCTTCAAATGGTCATATCTTTTTTGTTTATCATCCGATTTTGATAATTCTTTTACCTGTTTGCAAGTTTTTCAGAACTCTCAATACAAGGGCGTGTTTAGCTGTGTCCCTTTAAATAAGTCCAATGTGTAACACCTCTTCATATTGAGAGACATTTGAAGAGTCTACTGAAATCTCGTAATTTTGGTAGAAACGTCAAAACCAATAAAGAGTAAAACATAGGTCAGGATTGTGCATAATGACCTAACTTAGGTAGGCATATGATTAGCGAAGTTCACGCGCACGCACACGCACACGCACACACACACACACACACACACATGGAAGACGTAGATACTGAGCTAACAAAACCGCTTACCGACATTAATGCAGTGTAAAAACAAAAACAAACGGTAATCTCATTTTTGAAAGAAAAAATACTCCACTAGATTCACAGATCTTGATGTCTTACAAAACAGACCAGACTAAAATCAAAGAGTTCAGGTGTATCCAGGCTCAACACCTTTAAATAGACCATATCATATACACAAAGGATCACGAACATGAACATGAAAGTCGTATACAACTTGAGATAATATGCCGGCTCCATTTCATGATCAATTAAGCTCATTGTGACGATAAACTATGACGTACATGTAATGATATAACATTCAACACGACATTTGTGTCATTTAAATTTTAATGTATGCTTAGCGTTACGGCTGAGTCGTCTCCGATAATGAGACCACTTCCTTCTAATTATAACTGTCACTTTTGACAAGAAGTTGAATTATGATCAATTGCAAAACCAGCCCATTTATGTATGTATCTAAAAGATGGACTGGAGTGGAATGAAATGTAAATGAATTGAATTGAATTGAATTGGATTTTATAGTCGCACCAACAGCTAAGGTCATATGGCGACTTTCCAGCTTCCATTGGTGGAGGAAGACCCCAGGTGCCCCTCCGGGCAATTTTCGTGCACGGGCGGGCACCTGGGTAGAACCACCGACGTTCCGCAAGCCAGCTGGATAGCTTCCTCACATAAAGATTCCTAGGCCCCTGAGGGATCGAACCTACAGCGGTGAGGGGCAAGTGATTGCAAGTCAGAGACTCTAACCACTCGACCACGGACGCCCCGAAATGTAAATGAAAGAGGTTTTGATTCCATTTCAATTACTTTCTGGTTCCATTATTAGATTACCTGAGCCGAAGGCTCAAGGTGATCTATTGGGATCATTCTTCGTCCGTCGTCGTCGTCGTCCGTCGTCGTCCCCGTCGTTAACTTTTCTTCAAACGACTTCTCCCCAGAAGCCGCTTGGCAAATTTTGACCAAATTTCACGTAGATGATCCTTAGATTAATGCTTTTTAGACTTGTTTTAATTAGGTCAGCGCGACATCCAAGATTGCTGTCATTACCATATATGGTCGAAACCTTAAAAAATCTTCTCAAGAACCGCTGGACAGATTTCAACAGGTTTTCTTTTAAAACGATCGCTAACGCCTAGACTATCAAGTTTGTTCAAATGAAGTCCCCGGGGTCAAATATGGCCGTGCCCCGGGGGTCCAAAGTTTGTATATTGAGATTTTGCATGTTTTTCATATAGACATAAATGAAAAAACTTTATGAAAAATCGTCTTCTCTGAAACCACAAGGCACAGAGGTCTCATGTATTACATGTAGCATCAGCTTATGGTCCTCTACTAAGTTTGTTCAAATGGTGACCCTGGGGTCAAATTTGTCCCCGCGCCGTGTGTCACAGTTTTACATAGACTTATATAGGATTTTTTTATGAAAATCTTCTTGGAAACTACAAGAGCCAGAGGTTTGATATTTTGCATTTACTATAAGCTTATGGTCCTTTACCAAGTTTGTTCAAATGGTGACCCTGGGGTCATATTTGGCCCCGCCCCAGGGGTCACGTTTTACATAGACTTGTATAGGGAAAAACTTAAAAAATCTTCTCTGAAACCACAAAGCACACAGCTCTCATATATTACATGTAGCTCTGGGGTCACATTTGGCTCTGCCCAAGGTGTTACACTCTAGCACCATCATTTTGTATTTGATCTTTACCAAACAGAGCCCACATTTCTTGAACAATCTTAACCAAACTTGCACGGATTGCATATGACCATAAGATTTCGAAGAAGTTTGATAATGTGCCAGTACTCGGGTGATCGATTTAGGGCCATCTTGGCCCTCTTGTATTTCTATATTTTCCCATTCCATTTCAAAGTTCATACCATAGTTTAGCACTTGATTAACGCATGTGATAAAACATGGAACGAGGCTGATGGAAAATTGGAATGTAACGATTTAAAATAATGTCTTCACTGCGTGTTGAAATATCTCATAATTTGTATGAAAGGTCAGTACATAGACGTGCATGGTGACATTAACTAGGTCCTATCTGTATCAGTAGAGAACATGATATAATCAGAGGAATATGCTTCACAATAGGTGAACATCAATTGCAGATTACTCTCTATTCTCTCTCCCTCTCTCTGAACCCATTTAAAAACAAATATACGCATTGTCTCATCCCAAATTTCCTATATGTGTGTGTATTACGGATCATCCAACATGTTGTTTAACCTAAATCAAAGTGTTTGGCTTATTCATTTATTGAGTAATATCTAAAACGTGTTTTTTTCTCCGCGAAATATGGCAGCATATAGTTGTCGCCTTGCCCGTCCGTGCGTCCGTCCATATGTCCGAGCACATGTTCACCACTTAGATGGTAGGTATGGCTTAAAGCCAGGGAATTCAATTTATTCCGAAACCGCTTAAGCCTATTTGTTTGTATAAGTGTTCATTCCTTAAAACCACTTAAGATACCATCCGTGGGGACATCCGGTTTTCCTTTTTTTTCAACTGCTTCATTGTTTTCATCCGATTTTAATGAAACATGGGAGGATATATCAGTATGTTATTTAGATTACTTCTTTTGATTTTCATGACACTTAGTACTGGGAAGTATCAGAATGATGTCTAGAATCCCATATTTTCAGAACGTTTTAGATGAATAATTTTTGGCGGCGTTGCGGGATATTGAAGTGTGAAGCGTTTCCGCTCGACTCTTTCAGTTTTTTTCCGGTTTTCGTGAAACTTAGTAGGACCAGTGTGATGTTTAGTAGCGCATATTGTCGTCAAGGTTGATTTCTGGTGGAGATTTTCAAGTGCAAAGCCCTTTCACTCAACTCCTTCATTTTTTCTTCCGATTTTCATGAAACTTAGTATGAAGTATCAGTTTTGGTAGCACATATTTTCAGGACGTTCCGTTTTAATGATTTTAAGCGGAGAATTTTCATGTGTCAAACCTTTCCGCTCAATTTTAAAGTCATGATCCCACCATCTACAATCACGTTTAACAACAGACTTACACCGTTTCTAAACCAACTGACGACGAGGTGTATATATATATAAATAACTTAAATATTTTGAGAATTCAAACTCTACAGCCACAATATAACCGGCTTTAACCAGCCAGGTCAAACCCCACCACTGGAGAGTTACCAACTCATAATATTCAATCCCGGGTATTTTAAGAAGAACTCTTGTATAAACCTATATATATATATATAGCAAATATAAATTATTATATGACCTGAACACCTGGATAGAGTTTTTATAAACGGGTTTGTAGTGTAATTTTGCCGTTATTTGATGGGTTCGTTTCTTTAAATTCCGCAAATAAAATCTCGTTCCAGTCTCATTCACTTCCATTCCATGTTTTAGTATATGCTAGTAAAGGTTTATTCCACTGGGGGTAAACCCGGTATCAGCGCAAATGGCTTCTTGACGAAAACCAATCGGTTGCGCAACGATGAAATGTCAATACTGCCTGTATGTATATATGAGTGTTCTCCTATTTTAAGTTTAATCCCGTATTTTGATTCAACTGTCTATGTTTTTGCTTTTTTCCAGTCCCTGTTTAATACTTTCAATACAATGTCTAACCGAATATGTACATGATGATATTGGGAAAAAATCATCGTTGAGTAACCAGTACATTTAAAATGTTGTCGTCGAGACGTCGTGACACTTTCAAGGAAAAACCGTGACACACATTTGTTTTTAAAACAGTTACTTTACCCTACGACAAGTTATATAACTAAATATTACGTTCTAATTGTTTGTATACATGTTTAGATAAAGCACAATGTATTAAAGAACTATACGTTTTGATTTTTTTAAAGAATTCTTTCATTTTACAAATCGATGTAAACATGTTGCTTATAGAGAAACTATGGAAAACACTTCTTTAAAGCATAATTATTTAACATATATTTGCTTTTGATGATATATTCCGAAAAGAAACTATCTACAACACAAACTAGTTACCATTTTCATTCAAAATCTCCCAGCGGGCACAACAACGTTGAATCAACGTCAGGTACCAATGTTGAATCAACGTTGATTTATCAGTACAGGAGCAGACAAGTCATTTCACGTGCCTGAACCGCATAACTCAAACATAAATAATTGGGGTTGGAGGCAACGTAGTTCCCATTTTGCAAGCACGTGCAGATGCGCGGATTTTATAGTACTCTGTTTAGAAACACTAGTTTAAAGCTTATACTAGATGGCAAAGAAAACAAATCATATCAGAAGTCAGTTATTATGTCGGAGATTTATAAAACAATCGTGTTGACAGGTTTTATTGAGATATCATAGTCGGAAATCGCGGTACAAATGCGAAGATCGAAAAAAACTAGTTTTTGTTTTCTTCGAAATTGCCAATGTTTCAAAACGGGTACAAAAATTGTATATTCTTAAATATTGTTGAAATTGACAGGAGTCAAAGATCATTGACTGATCTACCTTTTTTGAAAATTTCTTATTTTTTCGTGAATATACATTTTGCGTGCCCGTTTTGAAAGTTGGTACCTGCATTTCACTCTTTCAGAGGCTATTCAAAATGGCGGCGACACAGAAAAACACCCAGCCAGGGCCAGTCAGTCGCAGGCCACAAACCCACTTCTCCCTGGACAAATTAACATCATATGGTCAATACACAGTCACAGAAACTAAATATTGTGAATTGAACTGAACGTTTATAAATAGCTAAGGAATGTGCTAAAAATAGCTCACACACACTCAAAGGTCAAATAATGCTGATCCGTGTACATACACAGACAGATCGTTTACACATACGGCCCGATTGGCGGTGACCGATGGATTATTTCAATTTATTTGCACAGAAGTAGAATTAAAACAGTGTTACAATCACGATCGTATACAATTCCAAGTTTTGCATGAGTGCGTAATTTACAAAATACAAACAAATAGATCTATTACAGTAGACAATGTAGAGAATTAAAATTGAAAAGTGGAACACACCAGCAAATGCCTGAAATGGGTCATGGCATTGTCTGCACTGTAGCCTTTGTAAGTAAATACACTTTTAATTTCTGTATGACAAGTGGTTAACGTTGAAACATGTAAAACGGTGGTGGTTGATATATATTAACTTAATTCTGATAATGTTTTAGAACACATGAGTGATGAATAATTGATGAAAATGTAAGCCTTGAAAATCTACTATTTGTTCATGAATGCCACCTGTGACTTACATTTTGGACAGTATCATCTTCTGGAAAGCACCACTTTCAATTCCAGTTGTGTTTTAAGTAAAATGTTATGGAATGCTGACATTGTTAGCATTGAGAAAGTTGGACAGAGTTATTAATATTAAAAACAAATGAAACAATATCATATATGACTTGTTTTTTTCAGGTCTGCTAAGACTAAGTTAGCTAGAGGCAGTGTGCAGTATTACCATAGCCAGATTCAAGTCAAATTTCCCAGTCTCACAGTATAACTACATCAAGAGCCTTGTATTAGCCAGTATGTAGGTAAGCGCAGCTTCAAAAAATCTATGAATTTATCAATGTTTGTTCTTTGCAAAATATGTGGCATTGTGCACCAGTCCTGCACCACAGACATATTAATAATTTGTTATTAGGTCTGTGCCTGCACTTAGTCTCAGACTTTTTATACTAAAAATAAAAATGGTGTTTTACAGCACATCGACACATAAATAGGTCATATTGTGCTTAGTACATATGTAAAATTAAACAAACAAAATAAAAAGGTCCCTGTATTACATCTAAATTATTAAACTTAACCAAGACCCCGACTTAACATAATGTGCTGGCATGGCCCAGCAATAGCATGGTGGATGATAGCAATCTGGAGCTTCCGGTTCAAGTCACACATGCACCACTGAGTTTCGTCTATGGTTTCGGGCAATACATCTTCCCTCAGTCTTGTTTGTTCCTCAGCCTCTTTTGTTTGATTGGGATTGAAACTGGGGAGTCTATCCTCCAAGCACGATAAACAACCATAGAAATTATTAATATATACATTAGTAAGAGTAAGACAGGTTCTCGAATTCCTATGTGTCATTTGGGGCGGCTCTAAATAAGGTATACCGGTAATAAATGTGTTGATTTAGCAGAAAACGATTATTTTTAATTTATTGTACATGTAAAAAAAGTTCTATAATCACTATTCATTTACATATTTCAGTTCTACAACTTGTTACCTATTTAAGTTGAAACAAAATATCATGTATGTCATTTTTATTTTCAGAGCCTGGAGTCCTGAGATGCTGGGAGTTAGCTGAAAATAGTTAGTGATGTCCCAATATATATGGGAGGATTTTATTGAAACAATTAAAGTAGTCACATATAACTTTTTACAACATTAACAACAGAATCAGAAATACTTAAACGAACAAGAATAGTGTATAATAACAAGATGGTGTACAATATTTTTTTTTTTTTATGAATCATGAATCAGCAATACCTCATACGGACAGTACTAGCATCAACTTCAAGAAAAATATGTCTAGTAAGAGGATCACCAGTTCAGCCAGCACAGTATCATATCAACATGCATATCCGACTGTAGACACAAGGTGGATAGTTGGCGACATTAACTGGATAGTTCATTGGAGTGGCTCAAAATAAGGGCTAATATGAAAATATAAATGTGTTTCTGTTAATCTGACCGGCCGTGCCCAATTTATTTATTGGATTAAAATATTTTCTGAATTTTATTGGATTATATAAAAGTTTGTGGAATAACAGATGGCAGGAGGTGTATATTACCGGTTATACCCAGAAGAAAAGTGAGTGGTCTTCCTCACCAAAAAAATAACAAACAGATACATGTATATATATATAACCCCACATATGTTCAAATTGGCTTGCACCATATAAACAATTACATATTAAAGGGACATGCAGCAATCTCCTTTTTTTTAAACTCCAAAATGTTATAACTTATAATTTAAATATATGCAAGCGGGTGTAAAGTGAAAATAAATTACATTTTAATGCTTGATAAAAACTTGATAAATGCTGTGTGTCCCTTTAATAAATAAAAACAATTATTGTATGATGCAATTTAATTTTTTATGTAATACCCTTTATATTTGGGATGTTTTGATGTAAATATTTGAAATAAAATGTTTTAAATCAAATAAATAATTCATTTTGATATCTGACTTGTTACATATTTTTTACTTAGTCATGAAAGATAATATTTAAGGCCTTAATATGTACCTTAAATGTTTATTGTTTACCATTGAAAGGTGAGGCGGCATATGGTGTTAGTTATCTGTGCGTCTATATCCTTCCACAGTTTTTAACCAATCTTTTCGAAACTTTACATGATCTTTATCTATGATGTCTAGAGGAGCATATCGATTTTGCATCAAAATAAAATTTATTTATGAATATATATTCTTGCATAGTACAATTTTCCACGGATTGTTTTCAGTGCGTTCATTCAAGTCCCATGGACATATTGAGTTGAGATGTTCGGTTGGCATTTTATATTTGTATACATTCTCATCTTCACCTCTCACCGCTGCGGGTTCAATTCCCACTGGGAGCTCGACTTGTAGGTGAGAAAGTGTCGATTCTTACAGATAGCAGTAAGTACACAGTACTGGTTCTACCCAGGAAATATGGCCTAAAATGTGCTATAATGACATAAAACACAATTCAACTTTAAAAATATAAAGTAAAAGAAATGGCCTTCTTTATTTTCCTTCGATGCTATCAGTATAAGTATTACGACAGTGTTTCTGTCTGATAAAAAATTCATCTTAGGTTTCAACCGACAAATGGTCTATATTTAAACTAATACAAGTAAGATGGGGCCCTCAAACCCTTTTATGTGTGGGTGATATATTCCACGGTTGATTCATGATACTAGCATGGGACAACTATAGTACATATGACAGTGCTGAGTGCAGTTGCGGATGAACTGAATTGAATATTTAACGGCTCATCAACACAGTACAGGTTATTTAGAGCCGCCTCAGAGAGAGGGGAAGGATACATAGGAATCCGGGAACCGTGCACTACCCTTATTATCGAACAGATTCCTATGGTTCTTTATAATGCTCGGATGATAGACCTATAAGCGGGACCACCCTGTTTACGTCCCCATCCGACGGATGAGGCTAAGGGAATGTGTCTTGCCCAAGAACACACCGACACAACTCAGTGGCACCACCTCCGGTTACAAATCCGCTGCGCTACTGACTGCGCCAAGTTGCGGATGACAATTAGACACTGGACAGTCTAGTCAAAAACACAGCAACAAATATATTATCTGAATATGTTTAAGAATGAACTGTATGCTTGGAAGAGCTTTCAAAAACAAACTAGCTTTCATGATTTTAGTTGGGGTGGGATGGGGATGGGGCGCATCCTTTTAAATCTCAGTTCAGATGCCCTCCCCCTCCTTCTCTCCATCCCAACTCCCATCTTGAACAGTAGCGATTGTTACGTAAACTTTCCACATATGAGAGGGTGCCCAATACTACCCGCTCCATCGAATACGCGCCTGCAGTTCTTGCGAGGTCAGTCGAGTCAAAATTACAGTTAAATCAAACAATTCGTATTTTCGTGTACTTTTGATAAAGAAATAACATGCTTTTCGTGATATGCAGCAAAATTCATGTAATGTGTGAGCTAAAACAACAATTCAAGTATCTCCTCGTACTTTATTTAACAAAAAACACACGGTTGTTGTCATTTTAATCAAGTTTCAAGTTTCAAGTTTTATTTCATAAGCTGGGCCCAACTGGGCATGAGCATTAACAAACACAAATGAAAATAACATCAATAACAATATTTACAAAGTTGAATCATAACATAGAATATAAACACAAAATAATTTCAATTCAAGATAAAATGACTAGATGGAATGAGTTTCGTATATTAATACTGAGTAATAAATGTAAAATTAATAGGGGAAGGTGAAAAATAGTTACTTAAATTTATCAATAATTTTCTTAACAAATAATGACAGTTTTAACAATTCATAATTATCTATAGATTGAAAAATGTTTCTAAAATTATATGTATTTGCAATAATAGAATTAGAGGAAATATATTTCTTTCT